>DWMY01000009.1:0-118151 GCA_018249775.1 Heliconius hecalesia formosus
ACTCAACGCCGCGCTTAACCTCGACACCAGAGCGAAGAAATGGAAATATAAATTTAAGTAAATATTTCATCTCCTCGAGTGGGGATCGAACCCACAACCAGTCGGTTTTGCAGTTACACCTCGTGCCTTAAAGATCCTATTAAACTATATTTATAATTTTAGTAATTCTTTTATTGAAATAGTCGATAATAATCGATAATTTGATTGTTTACATAAACATTTTTTGATTGTTTTCACTATTTAATAAATTATTATTAAAAATTAAGATTCAAGGCATTTCTGATATTTCTAATAACCGATAATATTTCTAATAATCCGAAAGGGCTACATACGTTTTAGGGACATCAATCTATAATATTATGTTCAGCACTATCAGCGTATTACTTCCATAATTATTTTTATAAAAATTAACACCAGCAATCGTGACCTATAAAGTACTCTTTTTATGGTTTGTTTACTTTTCATCTCACGGCTCGTTATATCCAATAGGATATAGTATTATATTTATTCAGAGCTACAGTAGCAGCTGATTAACAAATAGATATTATTTTAAACATTTGTTTATATTCAAAGTAATATTATTTTAAATGTTGTGTAATTAACATTTATCATTATTAGTAATTTTCCGTTTTATAAATTTTCTTTTGCACACTTTATGCTTTGTATAGAGTATGGAAAGGAAAATTTCTCATTTATTCTTATATATCCTTATATGAGTAGTATCTAAAAAATATAAATATTCGAAAATAATAAACTGGCAATTACCGGCTCTTTTGGAATCATTAAAATATTATTAATTGTCGTACGTACCTTTTTCACGACCAAAACCGTGTAGTTATAGAAAATTTAACATAAAATGGAAAAATAACTTATAAATTATCTGTGATTATTATAGCGCAAAATTAATTGGTTATATAGTTTAAAAAATTTAGAAATAATAATTTAGCTTTTTCAAAATTTTATTATTTTGCTTTAGCATTTAAAATGTATGAATTAGACAGATATTTACAGTACGTATTTTAGAAAGAATATTTACATTGTAATATATCATCAATATGTACAAAGTTGAGAAAGTGCTTTGGTAGGCCGAGAATATTGTACTGAGATACATTTATACGAAGAATGATTATGTCTTGTGAGAAGGACCATTACCATGTTCTTCGCTTACTTCCCGTCTTTCACTCCCTGATCTTTTTTAATTCCTTGAATTACATCATTGTTGAAATAAATGTTGACTGTTGAATGTGTGATTAAACTATTTTATTTTTCCTAGATTTTCGCTCAAAACCATATAACCGTATGGGAGGTCTCAAATTCGCATACTAATTTTTATTCCTTTGCGTTTAATACGATAAATGTTCTATAAGCATTGTCACATAGGGTAAAGCACAGTTCGCGGGGCTTAAACTGAGCTTTGCATTTGTGTGATTTAAAAAAATTCTAACATAAAAATTATAAATTTTTCTGTTCCATATAATTTTCACTCTCGTCTGTCATTTGGGTTAGTAAAGAATCTATATCAAGAAGAACAGCGATGTGTCCAGGACTTATTTCTTTACTTACTGTTTGGTCACATACATTTTTACATTCTTGTACAATGAATGTGAAAACTTTATCTTTCACTTTTCATAAATTAAACGCGAAAATAAAACATTAAAGATTAAACATGTGACGCTGTTATCATTACAAGAGATCTAGGTTTGACAAGCGGTGTCAAAAATCAATATAAAGCGGTTTAGACCAAACAAGAAATGTGTTGCAATTGGAAGACGACGTCACTACACACCTACACTATATTTAAACACTTACACAAATGCAAAGCTCACTTTGTACCTCGCGGACTGTTCACTTGAAGCTTAGCTCTTTAGTTGCTTTATGTGTGTGAATGTTCCACTGCTTACTAATAATTTGCATGTTCGTGTTGATTTTTTTCACTCGCATTCAATATTAGATGACCACGTTGTTAAAAGAGGAGGACCAGGCATGTTGTCCGATCAGCATTTTTTATCACTTTGCAGTGTAATTTACATTGTTTACTTTAAGTTTTATTTGATTCTCTATTTATTATGTATGTCGGCTTTTGTTTTTTGCTAAAAATATTTTATTATTTCATAATGTTAACTTATAATATTAATAATAATTATTATTTTACTTGTTAGTGGTTATTACATGTTTTCGAAAGTGCGGGTTCGATTACCGCGATTCGATAATTCTTAATGATTTTGATAAAATATATCACGATTTGTCATTTATAAGAGAAAGAAAATCCAGCACGAAGCTATTTCATTAATCATCATTCATTTTCACGAGTACGTGAAACATTTCAAGGCAAAACTATCTATTAGCGAGTGATAAATTGAGAAAGGTCTTAATCAAATAAATCATTTATTGGACATACTTTGTTCTACTGTAAAATAATTCTAGGTGTTTATGAAATATACAAGAGTAGTCATATTATTTCTTATGATTTAATGTCAATATATTAAAGTGAAGAAAAATAAAAGATTATATTGCATTTGTAGTATATTCGGTAAGAGCCATAGTGAAGACAAAGATGAAAAAACTCCTGCTGGGTCGGTGAATTTGCTGGACGACACATTACTAGAGTCCCCCAGCTCGGTGTCTGGTACTAAAATATTGCAATCCTTACCCTATAGGTAATTATTTATTTTAATATTAGATATTTAATTAACTTTAAATAAAAGTTACTATTACTTTCTCTAATATTTAGTTGAAAATAAAACCTGCTCTACACTTCTAAGGGTGTTTATTAACTAAATTAATTATGCCTTTCATTCTTCATCAACTCATATTGTACATAAATCGCTGTGTTTTGTTGGCTTTTTATGCTGTTTAAATTTTTTTTAGCTTATTTGTTTTGTCATTCATCTATTATATTTTATTCTGTTTAAATACATTTACAATAACATAATAACGAAAATAAACAAAAGCTATGTTTATAAACGCTCTTATAATAATAGTATTAAACCGTTTTGTTTTCATTAAAGCCTGTCCAACACAACGATTTATGTAACTGAAGTGATTTTTTTAATATTATTTGAAATTATTAGATGAAAAAAGGGTTTATATGGGAAAAAAGTATTTATAAAAGGGTATTAACGTAACGTATTAGATTTAACCTTAGTTATTATCTTGTTTTTTTACCGTAACTTAAAATTATGTTTTATATATTTATCCAGTATCAGTAAGGGGAAATCAACGCCGCAGTTTGCCTTGTTACCAGAGCGAGCAAATTTGAAATAATATATATTTCATTTCTTATGTGGGAATCGAACCCACACACTTGTGCCCCTCTGTCACGACTGGCCTCGCATATCTTCACATATCATATGATTAATATTATGTATTTATTAAGTCTGTAAAAAGTATATTGAGCAAAAGCCAACAATTACGTTGTTTTGCAATGAAATCTTCTTTAAATTGAATATTTAGACATTTTGAAATTATGTTTTCATTTAATTTGTAGAACAATGTATACCGTTGGATGTTAAGTTAACCTGTCTGTTTTTATAATGATATCGTATTATAATAACATATGATAGTCGCGATTGTGGCGCCGCCTTGTATGAGATTTTTTTAATACTTTAGTCACTAGTAGTACGGTGCGGAATTTATTTTATGTGTAAAATTCAAGTACACTTCTCTAAATTACTTACATTAACTTAAATAAAAAAGAAAATGGAGTAATTAGTAATTATAATATATACTGGTCAATTCTCTGCGCCAAAATCAAGTAGTACATTATAAGTGAAATGAAAAAAATAATAATCTGAACTTATCCATAATATGTTACTTAATTTTTAGCGATGTGCTCTCAGTCATAGACCCGGTCGAGTGCGACTTCCAAAGCTACGTTAGACGAAAAACAATACTGAAGGAAGGCAGAAAGATATCGTTGTCGTCGTGGCAGCGGTATTGGTTGCAAATATCAAGCAATATACTCATTTTTTATGCTTCCAAAACGTTCAAAGGGTGAGTTATTCATAATATTCGTGTACTAACTAGAATCTGGAACTATTGTACATACATATAAGTACTAAACTGACTGAAACCAAATTTAAGTATATTGTATACTAATTTAGAACAAAATTGTGAGATTTTTGTTGGAATGGTTCACAGTATGTGTAATATAATTATGTATGTTACATCATTTTTTTCTAGCCTTACAGGGTAGGCAGGAACCTAGTGTTATAGGATATTCCGTTTCCCACTTTCCGCCGCATTTTCGAGGAGACCGAGGAAATTAAAACAGTAAATATTTCATTTCCTCGAGTGGGAATCGAACTCACAACCTGTCGATTTACAGTCACACACTTGTGCCCCTGTTCCACGACCTTGGCCTTAAACAACTAATTACTTTAAAGTATTTTAGTTGTTAGTACAAAAAAATATTTGGCCCATCGTGGCGCGCGAGATAGCGTCTGAGTGGGAGCGCCATCGTTATGGATTAGATCATTTAGGAGGAATGATATTTAAATTAGTTTCATTTCCCGCTCTGGTAAAGTGTCTCACTTATCATACCACATCTCAAATTTGGGCGTGGCATGACTATGATGAGAGAATTGAGTGAGTGACATTAAGGGTCTTCCCCGTTTTCCCGTATTCTGAAAAATAAAAACCTAAACATGATTAAATAAACTTTCTATTAAAAATAGTAGCTTTTGAGACTTGCTGGTTCTTTAAAGCAGAATTCCCTTTCGGGCCTCTGATAGATTTTTGTTCATTGATTAAGAAGTGCAAGCAAGAATTTATTTAAATTAAAAATATATTAAATTTTAATTTGAAATCACCTTTCGCGGCAGGGCGTTCTTTATCATAAACTATTCAAAAGACACGCAAGAATGTATTTGAATATAAAAATATGCATTTTTTTCAAATTATATAAAATATTAAATGATAGTATTTATCATTTAATATTTTATAAGATGCTCTTGCGTAATTGTTTATTTATTTTCTAACACTACACATTTCGTCTAATATCTAGGTTATAGTTCCATAATATATTATTCAAAACTGACAAGAATTACTAAACATGGCTTATATAATTTTCCAAAATTTAAATACTTAATTTAAATAATAATTATGGTTAACGTTTAATTTATTTATAAAAAACGCCACAAATATAATTGTTCAGTACTAGTCGAAGCGACTTCAGCCGCCAGCGCTGCAAGGTGCTGCCGCTGCACGACGGGTGGCGCGCGGTGAGCGTGGACAGCGAGGCGCGAGACGTCTTCCAACTGGTTGACCATCATGCTAGTACTGTTTATAAGTTTAAGTGAGTTTTGAACTTTACTATTTGACTTGATTGGTATCGCAAAAATAAATTAAATATAAGCCAAAATATTATAATAAATTGTACGTACGATATTATTATTGCCTACAGATAAAATTAAAACATACCTCCTTGGTCCTTCTATTAATTATAATATTTATTAAATATTATTGCAGTATTCATTATATTATAATCTATATATTAATATGTGAAATAAAAGTTTTGTACGCCTTTTTACTTGATACGCCTTTTCGGACGGAGGAGTTATGAAACTTTTCACAGTTATAGTTGCTATGGCGACTTGTATTGTCTATATTATTTTAGAATCTTGTGTCTGTTATGATTTTTAATTCACTATACACCCATAATAGTTTATATCGATTTAATTGCTGAAATTAATATTTTTATAGGCAATTCCAATTCGGGGGAATGTATCAATTTTATTTCCTCTTGATAACATGACAAAAGCGGTGAGTTCGGCCACTGCCACCACATTGTCACGAACTAATAGCGGGGGAAAGAGTGTCTTGATACTAGTATGCTCATCTTTAATATGCCTAACGTACAAAACATATATATTATCCTCATAGAATATTTTAATGGTTGGTGCACAGAAAGCCTAAAGTAAATAAATCAGCTTCACGCTGTATCCCTCACACAGCCTACTCTAAACAGAGGGAACTTACAGTTACGTTCCTCCTTTTCTGCCGAATTCTTGAGGCATTGCGTGTTAAGTGGCGGAACTCAATTACTAAGGTCTAAAGAAAATTATATCAAATTATCTTTTAAAAAGACATCAATCAAATTGAAAATGAAATAATCGTTATTCTTTTATCTTATTGTTATGATTTATAATAATAATCTATTTCAGGACTGGCAGCGACTCGACAGCCAAACAGTGGGTGGCGACGATAAATGACGTCACAAATAAAATGGTAAAACCGCTTCCTGCCAATCTCATGTCTTTCGAATAATCATCGAATATATAAATAAAATGAATGTACGTATCGAGTGATCTGATTTAAATTTACTTATATAAAGTATTCGACGATTCGATATATATATAAGTTTTAATGCGATGTGGAAAACTCACTGTTGATTTGACCTATTTCATTTTAATATCTTAAAAAAAAAGTCTTGTAAAACAACAGAAATGTCACGAAATTTTAAAGTTTTTTAAGTAACTATTATCCTCTTTATTATATAATACATAACTTATGTACACTATTTATATAACGTTATATACGTTTCATTCTCGTTATGAATGAAAAATGTTTTGAATTTGAGTGGCGCTTTTTGGTGCACGGCAGACTTTTGGCCCTTATATTTATATAATCGGGTGTTCTAGGCTATGATCCTGTGTTCTCGTAAAGTAATCAATAATATTTTAGATATAAGGAGTTGGTGAACAAAAATGGATTTCTTATTTATTAACAAAACCTTCCGTTTTTTTTTCTAACAAAAAATACTCACTTTTATTGCTTTTGCCGTTTTCATTTTAATGTGGAGTCCAAAGGATTCATCATTGTTCATCAACTCCTGCTGTGTTATGACAAGAGATCTGATATCCTATAGTGTAAATAATTAAGTCATATTATAATTGGTTCCGCAGCACTCGCTTACAAAATATTTATATATACATATGTTCTGATAGTATTTCACAGTTAATAAATGTTCAAGTTGTCTATTCAAATTCATAAATTTATTGGTATAAATACTTGCCACTGTTACTACGCCTCGAGACAGTTGTCTTGTATCCTATATTAAGTCACAAGTAGCTTGTTATATTTTTGAACAAACTAATATTATATATTAATAAAAAAAAATGCTCGAGTCCACCGACAAAATAACATTATTTTATCATTATATTGATTGTGTTACAAACAAATATGTATAAGCTTTTTTTTTTCTTAAGGACATTTTGTTTTTTTTTGTATTCTTCAAATTATACTCAATAAAATATATTTTAAACAATATAATAGCTTGTTTTTTATTAAAGTTCCATAATTATAATGCTATCAAATATATTTATTTCCTATGCAAATTCTTAAAAGTTGCGTGAGAAAAAAAAGATTGCGGCAAACGTTATCAAAACAAACAAGCAGAGGACGAAAAGAGAGAGACAGAGTTTATTGATATGTAAAAAAAAAAAAAATTAAATTAGCTTCACGCTTTATCCCGCACACAGCAGGGTAGGCAGTGGGAACCTAGTGTTAAGACACTCCGTTCCCCACTTTCTGCCGAATTCTGGAGGCATTGCGTGTTGAGTGGCAGAACTCAACGCCGCGCTTAACCTCGACACCAGAGCGAAGAAATGGAAATATTTCATCGATCGATCGGGGATCGAACCCACAACCAGTCGGTTTTGCAGTCACACCTCGTGCCGCTGCGCCACGACCGGCCGACCGACCGGCATTGATATGTAATTTTCCATATTTTCTTAATTAATAAAAAAATATATACACAATAATTGTCACCCTTCATTATATTAAGGAAACATGATGTAATTAATACCTTATAATAGATCGATATTTGTAAACATTTATGTAATTGGATAATTTAGTCGTTTTAAAATGAGAATATAAATGAGTATTAGTATTTAGAAAACAGATTTAGCAAAGACTTAATATCATGGATTCATTATTTCACTTAAAAAATAAGGATGATTTCATGTTTTTAGTGTATGTACTTAATATGATTAAAATCATCATTTAACAGGTGAACAGCCAGAATAAACATTAATTTTAAGATTGACGTTCTATTATATAATATTACTTTTACTTTAAAACAAGGGAAACCGCGCATTTCATCATCTATTCTCAGTCAAATGGAATTGGAATAAAATATTTCAAATCATGGCAACCTTTGCTTGCGGCAGTTATAATATTATCCAGGCAACCATGTGTTTTAGTGATGAGAAAAAAATAAGTTTTAATTTGATATATAATTCGTTAAAAAAACACATGAGTGCAAATATTAACATTAAGTGACCTGTTTAAACCAGGCGACCCTGGGCTTGAGGCAGACTGAGAACTGGCAAACAGTTTCCAATTCCTTATGCGATTTTTTCCAAATGATGTGCGATTCACATAAAAAACATATGAGTGCAATTTTCTCCAAAAACGAGTTACGAAAAACATTAATTAAAGGTGATTGCGGCAGGATTCTTTTAGGCAACCCTAGTGTAATCTATTCTACTATCATGTATCATTCTTAAATATAGGTTAGAATTACTGTACAGATTTAAGCAATGGGATCTTAGTCCAATATGTTGCTTCAGTGGCGTAGCTGGGGGGGTGCGAGCGGTGCTGTCGCACCGGGCATCAAAAGGAAAGGGGCATCAAAGGCTACGATCAATTCTTCTAATTTTTTTTCAATCAAGAATCAAGAAATGTACAAGAAAAATAAGAGAATGAAAATGAAAAATACAATCTCGCTATCATGTCAATTGAACATGAACTAGTCGATACTATTGATTTTGAAAATATGATTAATGACTTTGCTAGTCAAAAAGCGCGTAATGTCCGTTTTTAAATGTTTCTAATATTTTTTTATCAAAATGTAATGTTATAACTTATATATAGTAATTATAGTTTTGAAGCAATAAAAAAATATATATCTACTTTACTGTGTTTTGAAATCTGTAATGATTTTGACCATTTTAAAGGGCATCAAGTCCTAAGCTGCACCAGGCAGCAAATACCCTAGCTACGCCACTGTGTTGCTTTAATATTTTCATAAGGCTCGTTTTATTAAAAACTGAAATATTGGACATAAAAAAAACACTCAATAACTATTTTAAAGACGATTTACGGTTTTGTTATTTATTTCTAATTGCAACACAACCCACTAACTACACTTTGATTTACTGATCCAAAATAAACCACCACAATGTGAAATTATTCATAGCTTATATCGAAACTAAAGCACGTATAATAGTGTAGCCTTTTTGGTAAAATTTAAAGGTGTTATGTATAGGTGTGACTGTAAACGTGACAGGTTGTGGATTCGATTTTCACTTGAATGCATAAAATATTGAATGTTTTCATTTTTTTGCTCTCAAAAGCAAGTAAAACACGACGCTTAGTTTCACCACTCCAGAAGTCTTCCAAAATTTGACGGAAAATGGGGAACGGAGTGTCTTAATGTGAACGGAAGGCAAATTTTTGATTGCCAACCCCGCTGGTCGCGGGATACAGTGTGAAGCTAAAATAAGTCATCCACCTAGATTATAATGACAAATAAAACCCAAAATTCAAACTGATATTTATTAGAATCAACAAAAAGTAATATACATAATCTTAAGAATTAAAAAAGAAAATAATACGCGATGTAAATGTGCCCATCAAATTATTGTGACATGCTAACATGTTAAAGCTACGGAAATAAATCTCAATATGAATACAATTGTACAGAAAAAGGCGGAAAGTCAAAAGCATTGAGTGTCGTCAAGGTTTGGCATTTTTAATTTAATTTATGAAAGACATATATAAGTATTTCTAATGAAGAAATAAAGAGGAGAAATAATTGGTTTGAGCAATCTTTCTTTTCATAAGAAAGAAAGGCTCATGTTCACACCTTAAAATGTCTAGTCGTGTACGCAGGTTTTTAAATTCAGATTTAAGATAATTTTAACATAAAATAATTACAGTGGAGTACCGATATAATATAAACAATATTGTACATAATTAGGCGATAGGTGTATGAATAAAAATATATTTCTATAATAAGTGTAAAATAAATGACGTTATATATAATATTGACAAATATTATTTATATAATAATTTGGTCCACGTTGGAATGTATATATGAAGTTTACATAAATCACGAAAAACAAACAATAACAAATGGAAAAAAACCGTAAAATTTCATTTTAGCATTATGCTACGTTTTACTAACAAATTTATTAGTCGTCTATATAAATATTACAAAATAATACATTACTTTTAACTCTTCTTCTTCTTTAGAAGTAGAAATCTTACTATTTGTGGAATTTCATTGTTTTTTTGCGGAATTTCATATCTAGTCTGAACTTGTATATAATAAATGATTAAGCTATAATAATAATAATTATAAGTAAAATTTGTATAATTGTTTCTAAAAAAACTAATACATTTTGATTTTTTATTCAAATTAATAATATTATGTTTTATATTACAATAAAATACTGATTAAAAACGTTTGTAGATGTATTAATAGTAAGTATAATATATCAATGTAAAAATTATTCGTATCATTAAAAATAAATTATAACCCTAATAATGATTAATCATAATATTAATAAAATATTAAAATTCAATGGAATGATAAGCTTCAATTTCTTTTTATAAAAGTCTAAAATAATTATTTTATATGTCACGAGTTTACAAATCTTAAAGACTTAATGTGATATTGGCAATAATCGTAAACTGTATGATAATTAAATTAGAGTATATTTATACGCTAATTTATTTATCACACAGACAGTCAACGAGAAAATGGCGTAAGTCAAAAATGCTAATATAAGTATAAATCATATTAATTATAAGACATCGGAATATATATTATTTTTTATATTCTAAAGAGTGAGAAAATATATTTTAGAAATTGTGACATAGTATATAAGGGTATTCCACGCATTATCTGTTCATTACAAATTAATTATATTTTCTGATAGCAATTTTTGAAGATATTAGGCCATTTAATGTGTACCACCTAAATTGAGTATATTGTTTAACTGTGGGAGCCTCGCTGCTGTCTCCACGCGGAGTGGAAGCCGGCGGCCGAGTCAGAGTCGGAGTCACCTTCTTCACTCACACCGATTTGAGCTCGAGGCTTTAAATATAGAAAGTAATAATTATTTGAGATCGTCGTTACGCAAGGGCATGAGCGTGCGACTATAAGCCGGACGGTTGTGGGTCCAATTCCCAGTTAGGAGAATGAAATATTTAATATTTTAATTTCATCGCTCTGGTAACAGAGCAAAGTGCCAAAGCAGTACTTTAATACTAGGTTCGTTGAGCACTAAGTTGATGACAAGATTCCAAATAACATCGTAGTATATAAGTTTTACTCATAATAATATTATTTGAAAATATTTTTTAAGGTTCATCGCATGCCCCACATTTAGGAGGGAAAAGGTTGGGTAACTTAGTGCAAGACACTCCGTTGCCCACCTTCTCATTTTATAGACATTACGTAATAGGCGGAGATTGGAGAAACAAAAATTATTCTTAATATTACTATATCTTCAATTGAGGATCAAGCCCAAAGCCATCATATTCGGATTTAATTTTTAAATTATGTTACTACCTGATCAGGCGTAGACGGTGTACTCCTACTATGAGTGCCCACACCTCGTCGGCCATTTGCCGCTCGCCTTCTCACTTTGCTATTCATTGGAGGTGGCATTAGTTTATCATCTTTCTAGAAATAAAAGGAAAATGTATATATTCAATACATATGTTTATTCATTTTTAAAGTTAATAAAAGTAATTCGCATGTTAAAATATTAAATATTACGCACAAAGCGAAAAATAAACGATATATAACAACGTAGCGCAAATGGCGTTTAAAAATGATTTATTTTATTTTTTAAATTCCATTTGTTTTTAAATTATATACATAATTACTAATGTTATATACATAAATATTAATTTTGAAGTTTAAATTTACAATATGACATTCGCATTGCAATGCAATACGTATCATGGTTTCTTCTTGTTCCTCCTGCCATTAATCTCGGCGTATGTTGCCAAAGTCGGCCTTTCGGCTTTTGGTCACTATCCGCTACGTCACGGACTCCAAGACTACCTCGAATGAATGTGTTACGTATGCGTTCAGACCATAGCATCAAGGCATATGTATTTAGAAATCATGAAATATATGTGATAGTTTTGTTTCTTACTTAAATATTTATTAATTATTTTTATTCAATAAAAACATACATCATACATCATAAAAAAAATATACGGGATGACGGGAATGCAGGATACAGCGTAAATAACTTAATTCAACATAGTGCTAATAATAGTACCAATTGTGGCAAATATAATTAATTAAAAACAACACAATTAGAAAAAACACGCGAGCAAATATAAAAGACCATTCCTTACTTCAAAATAATTACCTGTATATTACAAATACCTGTATATTATCCGCCGAACCCCACGACTTCAGCTGGTCCCCATCGTCCGACCGTCTGTCTAGATCCCTGTCGCGGGCCTTAGGTACGTAAGCTGAAGACCTAGTAGCACCCACGCCCAGGAAGTTGCTGAAAGCCTCAGTTGTCTTTTTAACGCGAACGTTTAGCGATCCTATGCGAAGGAACCCTTCTTTTTCTGGAATAAATTTTGAAATTCACTATTTAATAATGTGCGTGTGAAGATTGAATTTATAATGTCACACACAATGTGACACAAAATGACAATGTTGATTTTTTTTTGCAATTCAATACATATATAAGTAATAGGTGGTTGTTCATTGAGTTCACTTTAAATAAAAGCCTAATATTTTTTATTTCTTAGTTTTAAAAATTTACTTATGTTAATCTCATAAATATCAAAGAATATATTATTTAGAACATAAAATTCTTAAATAATAAAAAAAATTAAAAACTAGATTATACACAAGTACCCATTTTAAAATATAGTTATGACAAAATTTGGCCTTAAAAAACATTTTCACCATAACAATAGTTTACTGTTACAAATACAAATAACCCTTATTATATTACACAAAATATACACCATAGTGTTAAATAGCACACACAAATTATCTAAACACAATATAGACCAGAGAAAATTAAGACATTTCTCTATATAATAATAACAAAATCACAAGTTAGTCAAAATAGCTCACTAGAAAACGTTAGGACACAACATAAACATCAGACAGTGGTAAACACAAAACATGTACCAATTCCCTTTTTTTTAACACTGTATAGACATGTACAAAAATATTTTACACCTTATAAGCCCATAAACACAAAGAATAATTTTGTCATTTTTTGGGTTATACCGTTTTTGGCTGAAAGATGTATATATCGCGGTACCGTGTCAACGGGAGAGGGAACAATGCGATGTACAATATTATTGTTATTATTTGATGAATCTGAAATAAATATTTTCTTTATATATTATATATTTTCAGTCATTATTTATAAACGAATTACTCTATAGGTGAAGTAGTAAAGTACAAATTTAATATAAAAAAATTAAAAGGCTAAAAGAATTTGTAAAAATGTATTTAAAGGTTTTTCATAACTTACTTAAGGTTCACCCAGCTATTATATTTTTTGTAAGGAAAAGAAAAAAGTTTTTAATATAACGGATATCAGCTTACTGATTAATACTGAAGATTACTTACCTGTAGCAAAATTGTGTACTCGTGCGCAAATCCTATAATATATGTATGTATATGTTTCAATATTAGAAATTTTTATTTTAGAAGATGATATTCATGTTATAAAAATATCATTAAAAAATAATGTGAAAATATTAATCCACTGACTAATACAGAAATCTTAAAATATTTAAAAGTGTGTACCTTTTGAAACTTTCCAAAGACCTTGATAATTTTGTATAGAGTTATCTCATAAATTAGTGTTTTAATGAGATATTATTAATTATATAGAAAATTATATAAAGAGGCCAGTCGTGGCGCAGGGACATAAACGTGTGATTGTATTTAAACACGCGACAGGTTATGGATTCGATTTCCACTCGAGGAAATGAAATATTTAATGTTTTCATTTTTTCTCTCTGGTGTCGAGGTATAGCGCGGCGTTGAGTTCCACCACTTAACACGCAATGAAGCGGAGTGTCTTAACACTAGGCTCCCTCCCCCAACCCTGGAGCATGCTTGATACAGCGTGAAGCTGTAAAAATAATAATTATATATAAATAACACAAACTTCGGTAAGAGCCGGGGGACAGAGACGTATCCATGTGCACTAAGTACTGTCGCGGCTTTTTACCGGACCAATCGCGTACGTTTGCATCGGCATCTGAAAAAGAGTTATATTTTTTTAGTTTCACATTTTATTAAAGCGGAGAGAACTTAGTGGTAGTCCGGTTTACAACGCGAAAGAGGAATGTGCTGGTAATGCTTAAGCAGAACGGATTTCTTTTAAATAAACTACGTTTACATTTCTACCAACACAGTTTTGTATATTGTAATTATTTCGCTTTGCTGATCAAGCTCATTTTAACTCGGCCTTTTCCGTCCAACTATTTATTGGTGGACATATTGTTTATTCTTGTGAGTTCAACGTAGTCTTTAACGGGGTCCGCTCCGCTCGCGGTGGAAACTGCGCTAAGACACTCGGTTGTCCGCTTTCCGCCTAAATTTAAAACTTATTGTATTTTTTTAAAAATGGCACCTTAAACGCCATCTATGAAAATAGACTAACAAGTTTTGAAGCAACCTCAGCTACCATAGATGGCAGGCTTTTTTACAAAAATTTCTTCATACTTTCAATAGATGTCGATACAGTTAATATTATATGCATATAATAAGATTTGGATTTTATTTTAACTAAATTTGGGTATTATTTAAATATATAATATTGATGTAAAAGAGAAAACTAATATTTGGTTTTTTGGTTCTAGAAAAAATTAAATGTTACGTGAAGTGGGGAACGGTGTGTCTTAATACTAGGTTCCCTCTGCTTACCTTGCTGTGTGTGGGATACAGCGTGAAGCTGACTTTTTTGAAATGTTACCTTAATACAGTAAATATATATAGTACATGTATTAGTTTAGTATAGGTACATATTTTCGTAGAAAAAATATAATATAAAAAAACTATTCCACTTTCAAATGATCATTGTCATAGTGATACATGCACATTTGTTTTGGGGTGCACTACAGGTTGTGCCACTTACATTGACATAATGTGTGCATCTTTAGTTTAACTGACAGACAATCTTTGTCAGTTGTACAAATAAAAATTATCTTGTGTATGTTTATTGATATTTGTGTGTATATATATATATATATGTATATATATACATATACGTATATGTGTAGGTGTGTATGTACATATTTACATGACGCTATAGAGATAGACGTACATCAGTCCTTTAGTTCCATGAAACTAATAAGAGGCTCTATATTAAAGCTATTCACCGCTCAAATAGAGTAGGGGGCGAGAGTTAGTTAATTAAAACAGGAATCAAAGACTACCGTGTGGGGCGGCAGATATACCTATAGATGTTTGTGTACATATGTAAAATAATATGCTAGTAAAAATCACACAAAATTGAAATGAAGTGGACTATGTAGGTACTTTAAAATATTTTTTATTTTATCAGCTGTATTCCGCTAACAGCAGGGTCCGTTCCCCATTTTTCCCCCGAATTCTGCATTGCGTGTTGAGTGGCGGAACTCAACGACGCGCTTTATCTTGAAATTAGAGCAAAGAAATGAATAATAAGAATAATACGCCAATTTTTGCCCAAAATTCCTTGACATGTAACCAATCCCATTTTATCAATTAAACCAAATCAGGAGATGTATGCTTTAGATGTTTGACGACGAAACGAGACTTCTATGCGTAAACATTCCTTTACTTAGAATTTATTTCCACAATTATCGAATGCCTGTTCTGGCATGTTCCAATTGCAGACAAAAACAAAAATCAAAAGTTACATATATATACTACTTGTTTAAGTAATTACTTACTGTAAACGTCCACTAGTAGTTTGTAAACATTTTCATGACGAAATTGCATTGCGATATGCAATGGAGTATAGCCCTGTAAATAGATAAAATTATCATTATAATAGTTTAAAAATATATTAAATAAAGTTGTGTTATTATGGTGTTCGGTCGGCGCTAGACCAAAAATGCTCATGTAAGAAACACAATATTTCATTAACATGTGTATATTTCTTGTTTTCTTAATTAGAAGTATTAAGATAATTGTCAAAGACGTTAAATTATATATAGAAAACTGAAACTCATTTTTTTTGTTTTTGCTATTTCCCGCAAATAGCCATTCCACACTTTCTGCCGAATTTTCAAGGCATTGCGTGTTGAATGGTAGGACTCAACGCAGCGGTTCTTGCCTTGCTGCTAGAGCGAAGAAATGAAAACATTAATAAATAATAATCCATTTCCCCCAGTAGGAATCGAACCTACAACCGTCGCGGTACAGTTACACGCGCCCCTGCGCCACGACGGTCTGGCAATTTTTTTTTTAAACATAAAATATATTTTCTATTACTCAAATATATGTATGTATATCGAGGCGTCACAGACCTCCTATTTCATAACGCTTATATTTGTTTAATAACAGGTTGATATTAAATTTCAGTGAATATTACAATGTAACAGCTGTAAAGGGAGAGTTCTGAAGAAAGGAATATTATGTTTCAAAACTACTGAAATAATACTTTTTACTTTATAAAATATTTCCATATATAAAATAAAGGACTGGATTGTAATTTTATTAATCCTACATAAATCCACGTCATTATAATTCTATTGATAATATATCTCTAGTCACTATTGCAAAGTTTAAGACCTCCAAGAAAGAGGGTATTTAAGAATATATAAGCATTTTTCTGCATCCATCCTTATTCAGAATAGAGTATAGTCACTCCGTAAAGTTCAGCTGACTGATGTTGACCGATATGACTGAAGTCGATCAACTTGATATTTATCGTTATTTTTTTAAGTTGTGAATCAATACCATATCACCATTATCGTGGAACAATAGGTACTTACTAGTATAGTGGACACGTGCCACTATAAAAAATAGAGATGGCATTTCTTTCACTAAATTAAACCTAGACTCTACAGGTTGTCGTAAAACTTACCCCATTCTGCTCGACGATGGCACATGAAAAAGAAAGTAAAAACTTTTAATGATATAGTAAAAGAGACAAAATGGAATTTGAATGATTGTTAACGTCAAACAAGTTTGTTCTTAATCTTACATGACTTCATAACAATTGTGAGTCAAAATAGTAATATATAAATAAATTAAACAATATAATTTAACGTTAACTCTTAAATGTAGTACAGCAGTATAGTACAAGAAATAATTTATCTTAGAAAAGTTTGCATGTCTACATTTATTTTAAATTACAAATGTAAATGTTATTACTATTTTTATAATATTTAAAATAATATTCAATTCAACGAAATGATAGTTAAAATTATTATTGCTTTAATAATTAAAATTTATGGTTTTGTTTTTTTACTGTACAGGTGAGTTGAAGGTAGTGTTAACAACAATTTTAACTTTTATTTGTGATAGCTATTTAACTTATAACATTCAGATACCCTTATTATTCTGTGTACACATTATTTAACATTTAATTAAATGTTTAAGTTTATTAAAAAAAAAAGTTGTAGCACATTTTTATTATTTGTTAGTTTTCTGAGTTGTTCTTTAACAAAAAATATATCGTAAAACTACTAGTACTGTTACCAATAAAATAAAAGAAGTCTATAATATAAAATCTTACCGATCGTTCATTAACAATATGGCGATGGATACCAGCTAGAAGCTTCACCAGGTTTTCATCTCCACGTTTGCATGCCCAATGCATTGCTGTCTGTGAACAGAAATGAAACCAAACTACAAAACTGCGAAACGAAAATTAGAATGTTATTTTTTTGTAAAATAATACGAAAAAAAAATCAGTTTCACAAGTGCAAGGGCAATGTTAAGAATCAAAATTTGTAATTTTCACGAAACATAAACAATTCTAGATGACAAAACCCAATAAGTTAAAATTTAAAGTAACAAATATACACTAGGTTCCCTCTGCCTACCCTGCCGTGTGCGGGATACAGCGTGAAGCTGTTTTTTTTTTAAATATACAGATAGTATAAATATGAGTTTCCTTCGTGATAAGCAGATATATGTATGTAAGTGAATGTGTACATGCGACAATTTAAGGTACCGTTAAGATAATGACGATGATTTGTGCTCATGGCACGGTGACGGCGCGGAGGGTTCTCGTTAATAGCTTCAAATAGTGTTACACAAATAATTTCTTTACAAATGAAAAACAAACTACATAAAAGATGATGTGTTTTCCCTTTGTTAAGAACACATTACGGTGTATGATTTCTTTCTTTCTTATAATTTTCCTCCCTTTTATAATATTCTATAGATAGGCCGCAATGTATCATCAAATATCAGCTTCGACTTCACAAAGTAGGTAGTAAGGTACAACAATATGAAGTCCGGGTATTAATTTTGAACGTCATAGTCAAGAGATTCAAATTAGAGCCCTGAACTATTACTACTATTTTCACATGTTCAATTTCCTCTATGGTTTTTATAAAAAATAAATTCACTTCACGCTGTATCTCGCACACAGCAGGTTAGGCAGAGGGAACCTAGTGCTAAGATTTATGTTCTATTTATGGTTTTTTTTTACAATTATATCCAGTGGCGTTATTACTTGTACATGCAAAAATGTGATTTGTATAAAATATTAACAACATGTCGATTTGATTTACCAAATTAATAATTAGGTATGTAAAAAAACTTTGAAATACGTTACATTTATATTTGAAATATAAATAAATAACAAATAATTTAATAAACATGTTGTACAAGATATACATGGAATGTACCTAAATGGAAAATACGAAACAAACAGACACACATTCCAACGCCGACCAACAAAACAACACTACGCTAAACGAGCCCCATTCATATACGTATCTGATGCATTCAAAATTCGCACGGAAGCGTTACACCGTGCACGACGATAATGACCAAATAACATCAAATTATATATATATAAATATCTAAGCCTAACCTCGAAACACGAAGGACGGTAGAAACAAATTGCTTGATTGCCAACCTTTTTATTTTGTATGTAAAACGCTGACGGACGCTGTAATATCGAAATTATAGGCTCATGATAAACGAATCGTATTAGGACGATTTGCATCCAGATTAAAGATTATATTTTGTTCGAGGGGGCTATTAGTATAGTTATAGGAATTAACTTACCCATCATCGGTGTTCATTTTGATTTTTAACAGAGCGGTATCGACCGGTGCCGATACTTGTTATCTCTAATACCACCGTTTAGATGTGGGTCCTATTCACCTTACTTCGAAAATGTATCCGGAGAGACAGTATTTTTTTTACATTATATTAACTTATACTGTTTTTTTTTTGTTTTATTTTATAGCCGTTTGAGATTCTGATTAATATATACGATACGTGTTTTATTTGAAAGTATACATTTCACCGTAAATTAGTCCAAAGGTAAGTAAATTACAAATAAATATTTGATTAGCGCAGAATGAGTGCATCGATAAAAATAAAAAAAACATAGAAACATGTAAAAATATTGATATTTTTTTGCAATTCACAAGCATCAAAAGAGTTTCGCAGAGAAAAGAAACATCATGTGATCTGTCGAAAGGTTGTGAGAAAAGTTGTACAACTCTAAATAAATCCGAAAACTTATACGTCCGCGTTACCCGCGGCGAAACAGCAGGACAGGTTAATTTAATAAAGGCTTACTAATAATTTTAATATTCAATATAATTGAAGGCTTCGTAAATATTTTCTTATAACGCAGTTGAATCAATTTATATTTACATTTGACTTTTATATAAAATTTTTAATCGGGTATTCTGTTTCCGCAATGATGAATTAAGTTACTAAAAAGGTGTGATGAACGTTTTTTTTTATACAAAAAAAGAACAGGTTTAGAGATCGATATCGGGTGTTTTAAAGTCCCGATTTCGTCTATACCGGTTTCCAGAGTAAACAGAGCGTCGCTTTATCGGGGGGCAGGTCACCAATCGCACGTACAAGTTGTAGGCGTGATCGTAGCTGATTCAGTGGTATAGCAGCCTGTACCTAGGTTCGGTGCTGGGAGAAATATGGGACCCGAGGGAGGCGGTGTTAATTTACAGCGACGATTTCAAAACGAGGACCAAAATTGGCGGCCATTTTCGTGTATTAACTGTCGACAATATTCTGTGGCACGCAATTTTCGGTAACAGTGGATTTTGTGTTGACTAAACGTTGCTATTTTTGCACTTTTTATTTTACACTAGCGATCGGACCGCGGCTTCGCCCGCTTGATTGCTGGAGTACTTATTAATTAAACTGAATTGTGTTCCTCTAAGCTATTAAACATTTTATATCTTGGGTTTGGACATTATTGTAAATTTTTACTAAGGATTTTTGATGGCTTAGCAAATGAAAAAATATATATCTTGGTACTTGACGTAAATTATGTAACTTAGGGCTAAATATTTAGGGACTTACTATACAAGATCGGTTAAGTGTTGTAATACACAACACTTTGAAGCGACTTTGTTGTACTCAAAACTAGATATAAATGAGAATTTGTCATTTTAAATCAGATTGTATTTACTTTTAAAATGTAACCACCACCACCTGTCATTGTTCATTATCCCAGATAGCTGTGGGCTAAAATATAAAAATAAATGTACAATTTTTTTTATATTCAAGACTTGCTGTATGTAATGGATGGACTATTCATCAATACGTTGCAATTTGTGTGGTTCGTGAGTTTTAAGGAAAACAACATACCTACTATTTGCTTCAAAGATAGTTTAATGACACGTCAGCGTCCAGTATTACACTAATAATTATTATGTTAAAGTTACGCACAGCTAATTAACAAAATAATATGAAACTTAGCCTATAAAATGCTAAGTTACCTGTCGAATATAAAATTTTTAAGGTTCGGTGAGCTTTACGAGCGGGCAACTCATAATTATATAATTTTTAAATTTACTACAACATTTGAACACTTGACGTGAAACAATGGTTTTGTTTGTATAAAACCTTTAAAAATTAAATGAGGGACGAGAGGGGATGTGTCTAATTTACATTGAAAATCTAGCGTAGCTTGTATTTGTATTGATTAAAACAAGTGATATCTAGAGGCGTCTCGTGACGATGTTTGTGATAGTGAGATGATTTAACTTAGTGTTCGAATTTTATTATGTACTAAAATAAAATTAAAAAAAATAAGCAAATATTTCCATGCAAAAATTATTTTTGTTGAAAATAATATTTCCCATATTTTATATTTCCTTATTTATAATGACGTCGACAAAAATATGGAACGATGTTAAATTATAAAAAATATTAGCCTGCATTTAGCAGGCAAAGGCATACGGTCGGGAAATCATCACAGTAAGATTTTTGAATTTCAGTTGTAGGCCTCGATTTGCTTATTATATTTACAAATAACTTAATAACTATCCTAGGTGAATAGGGCAAGAGTAATAAACTGATTATTGTTTTAGTTAAAAACATATATAAATTAATATAACTATATATTTTATTTGGCACTTAGCGAGTTTTTTTTTAATATTATACTTAAAAGAGAAAATAATTTCGAAATGCAATATAAACTTTGTAAAATATGAACATAATAAAAAGGTTGTTCGCGTCTGCCGGAACCTCTCGAGACATTTCCTAAACAAGGCAACACAATGTTTCCTTTTCAACTGCCTTTCGCTGCCTTTTCTTTTATTAAACGCGCTCAATTTTTCCACAATATTTCTAACTTACGACATTCAACCAGTGAAATAACAATAGAAATATATTTTTGTACCATTGAAGACTTTTAGATGTTTTATTTATATCCATTTAGAATATACTATAGACTTTTTTCTTTTTCTTTCATTTAGAATATACTATAGTAGTACTTTTGTGATAAGTTCGTCAATGGTTGAGATTTGAAATTAATAAATTTGAAGTTATAATAAAATATATAAGAAAAAAAATTGAGAGAAACTTAAAAGCGTTAAAATGTAAGTTGGAGCAACTAAAAAATATACTTGTATTCAAAATAATAATAGAACCGTATCCACATACAACACTAAGTTGTAACTTATAGGTAACAAACACTGCAGTGAACATTATTATAGAGGTACCGCTAATTCATATATTTTGGTTTCACAGATATTTTTTATGTTACACATAGTCTTGCGTACTGTATTATAATAGTATTATATTTCAATTTTCAAAATAAATCTTTTCAATTAAAAAGTTTCTTATATTTTAAAATTATAAAAATTCGGCTTTACGTCGTATCCCGCACACGCAGGGTAGGTAGAGGTAGCTTAGCGTTAAGACACTGCGTTACCCACTTTCCATCGAATTCTGGAGAATTCCGATTTCCACCGATTTCTTCTAATTTCTGCATTGCGTTTTAAGTGGCGGAACTCAACGCCGTGCTTTGCCTCGACACCAGAGCGAGAAGAAATGAAAATATAAATATAAATAAATATTTTCTTTCCTCGAGTGAGGATCATACTGACAACCACTCACGTTTACAGTCACACTTTGTGTCGCGCTACGACTGGCCTCACTGGGGTATTTTTCTTCCTAAGTGTGGAATAACACTTTAAAAATGTTTAAAAATATTATTATAGTATTTTCTTATATTTCAGTATTATAGTTCCTATATTTTATAAATTTAAGTTCATGTTCTAACCAGTTTCAGTGCAACATCAAGAGCTGTAGTACTGATGTCATTGTAGTAAGGAAACTCTAACGTCTAACGGTCTAACCTGATTACGTCAGCATGTTTTACAACCACCGTGTAGGTATAGCGAGTTTTATGAGACTAATTTATTGACATCAGATGTATATATATACAGCTTCACGCTGTATCCCGCAAACAGCAGGGTAGGCAGAGGGTGGCAGGCAGAGGCTAGTGTTAAGACACTCCGTTCCCCACTTTCTGCCAAATTTTGGAGGCATTGCGTGATGAGTGGCAGAACTCAACGCCGCGCTTAACCTCGACACCAGAGCGAAAAAATGGAAATATAAATTTAATCTCCTCGAATGGGGATCGAACCCACAACCAGTCGGTTTTACAGTCACACCTCGTGCCGCTGCGCCACGACTGGCCTCTATATATATATATATATATACGATAGAATAATTAGATCCCATAATTTTTTACAATAAAGACAGTAAAAATTTAATAAATATATTTACATAATTATATATGTATAATCTATTCAGTCACCTTTGAAAGTAATCGAAGCCTTCATTTTATTTTCATACAAAACTGCCCTTGCACCTTTTGTATTAGTTTTGTATGTTTTTAAGAGTTAACCTCTAATGAAGCTTCATCAATAACACTAATCTCATCTAACAGATTCAAAGTTAAGTTATTGTAATTAACACAGTTTACGGCTCTACACCAGTTAAATAAAATAAATCAGCTTCACGCTGTATCCCGCACACAGCAGGGTACGCAGAGGGAACTAAGTGTTAAGACACTCCGTTCCCCACTTTCCGAATCCGAATTCTGGTGGCATTGCGTGTTGAGTGTCTGAACTCAACGCTACGCTTTGCCTCGACATCAGAGCGAAGAAATGAAAATATAAATGTAAATAAATATTTAATTTCCCCGAGTGGGGATCGAACTCACTACCAGTCGCGTTTAAAGTCACACTTTGCGCCCTCCGCGCCACGACCGGCCTCAACCATCAGTTAACAGTATAACAAAACCGATGGTGAGATAACCACAGATTTATGCATAGGCAGTGACTTAATTGGTTTCAGTACTAATTAGAAAGTACTGCGGGGGGCGTGTACAAAGCTGGTTGCATTGTAGCGTTTAACATAATTTAAAAAACATAATAAATGTTTATACTTACGTACTGTTGTTCACACCGGCGTCGCGACATATGGAACATAAAATGATTAGGTTATAAAACACGATAAGAATAGTTTAGAAATAAATTAAATGTTATTGTGTGTTTTACTGTACTGTATGTATGTATGTTTTGTCACGCTATTTCCTCAAAAGTTATACCATGAGAGTAGAATATACGGACGCAGGGAAATGTGGCTACCTTGCATTTTTTTTTAATTTTCAAAGACTGTAAATGTTGGTGCACAAAATAAGTTGTTATTATTATTTTGTAATATTCAAACATAAACTATCAATTTATAAATTATTTAAGCAAAATAAAAATCTGTACAATATCTCAAATCAGTAGGATTTTTTGTATTAAATTTATAGCATGAAACACAGAGGGAACCTAGTGTTAAAATATTTCCTTCTCCACTTTCCGCCGAGTTTTCGACAAGTGAGTTTTCGACGCCATGTATTGTCTTGTTATCAGAGCGAAGGAATTAAAATGTTAATAAATAATAATTCATTTCCCCGAGTAGGAATTTAGCCCACCATCAAAACCCTTCTAAGACCTCAAGTAAGTAAGGAGAAGACAGTTTCATGTCCTGCTAATATAGAAATTATTTGGAATTAATAAACTCTAAAAATATCAAATTACATTTATTTTTCTTTGGCAAATCAGAATCAAGTTCAATATAAAAGTAGTATTTGATGATATAATAATAATACATTTTTGAATAAACAAAATTAAATGATGACGTTATGGTTTTATTTTTTATTTTCTTATGAAAGCTTTTCAATTTTCTTTTGTAAATTTTATTGCAATTTAATATTAATTTAAGACCACTATAAGTTATAACTTTGTGAAAAAGACATCTAGAAATTTAAACACACAACTTATCGTATCTCAAGTCGGTTAGAAACATAGCTTCAAAAGCGTCCGATATGAACAATCTTTATCTATACCAATGTAACATAATATCGTCCTTTCCCTTACGCTTTCGCATTTTATCGTTATACGTGTCAAGTTGCGAGCACCTGCCAACAAGTTCGCCCTGGCGATACGGATCTCTAACCTAAACTTTAACGCCTATATTATAATATTTTAGTTCGCTAATATTATTTATATCGATACGACATCTGCCTTATATATTTAAAAATTGATATACATATATTTAAAAATAATTGTGTTACAAAAAACACTAAATATATTATATGTAATCAAGTTTGAAATATCCTTCATTTTTTTTTACATGTTTTTATATAAAAAATGTCACAATATAGTCATAATATATTTAAATGCCTTTATTATTTTCCGTTTTTTTTGTTTGTTAAGTTTTAATAGAGTCTATCATAATTTACTGTGTGTGTGTGTGTGTATAAATATAATTGTAAATTTGTTAAGCATTCTTAGTTTCATTACAATTGACTTTACAACTTCATTATTTTAAAATTAATTTTAATATTTCTGTGATGCCGACTTTTCAATCGGCAGTCATAATTAAGTTTCGTATTGACTATATAAATTATCTTAAACAACATGATAAAAAAATTAAAACGTAAATCACCAATAAAACATTTGAAGATAAGAAACATCCTAGAGTAAACCAAAAGTTAAATTCGCATCAAACGAACTTTAGAAATCACCAAAAACCTGTTCTACGTCATTCTAATCCTTTAAAGTCCTTAAAAATCTCCGTCCGACACAGTTTCCGGGTCGAATTTACTAATTTATCGCCCTGAGAGCTAATAAATTCACAAGATTACTCCGTTCGTGTATAAAACAACGCTTTATAATTTACCCAATATAAATCTCTTTTGACTTGGAGTTTAGACTCATTTTGGAGCAGGGCCCGCCGATATAAGGCACTATTAATAATAATTGCTTTTGTTGCAATGTGTATCTTGGTTTAGTAAAACTGTATTTTTTTTTTTACAAAAAATATTAAATTGAGGTTTATTTTCTATTTGTTGTATTATTATTGAACAATATAGTAGTTTAGAAAAAGTACGATTATATAAAACGACAGTATTATAATATTTTTTTTTGAAATCTGAATAAAAAAAAAATTGTCTTATATCAATTGTAGGTGACATATATGTATATGTCTGTCTATATTACAATAAAGCATGTCACAGTAGAATTAGAACAATTTCTATCGAAGTGATAAACGCAACCATCACAAGAGAGCCATAGCTGAGATACAGATTCATAATTCGGCTACCAGTTTTAGTGTCAATAAAATCATTCGACTTCCGTTCATTCCGAAAGTGTAAATTGTTTGTTATTTTATTTTAGTTTTTCTTAAAAAGCAATGTTGTGTTCCGACCGGGCGGGGAATTTCTGTGTTAACTCGGGTGGATACTCTTTTTGATATTCGTTTAAGAATTTAGTCTAAAGCCACAACTCTGGGTTACGTCGGTTTTTTATTATCTCCAATAACGATTAAATTCATATTTTTTCTATACGGTTTTAGTATATTGTTATTAGTTATAAGTTGTTTTGCTTTTGGTCTTATAATTTTTATCACATTAGTTGTACTAAATCTTAACCAGAACCGTAGTAATAAGTATTTATTATTAAGAAATTGGAATCATAATCTTATACATTAGATATCATTAAAATACATAATATATGTATATATAGTTACTAAACACAAATAATGATATCAAGTAACAACTACATTTACATTAAAGTTTAATAAAAACTTATTTGAACTTTCATTTTCGTATTTCAATCTCTTATATATAATATAGAGGATTATCCAATAATCCACGTAGTACCACCTAGTACCTGGTTATGGTGAGTGCATTCAAGCAAGGTATATTGATTGCATTAACTTGTATGTCAATTAGTATAAACGGACCAATGCGTCTTCAGCTAATTATCATCTTGTCACTATATAGTTGTGTTGTTTGACAGCCAATTGATATGCGTATAGGATTTGGAGAGAAATGGCCGAATAAACCGTTATTATATTATATTAGTATTATTATGAAGAAAAATTGATTTAAATAAATATAACTTACTTCTTATTTAAAATTTTAATTGAATATAATGTCTATTGTTTAGTGTCTACATGGGATTATTCATGTTTTTCATTTTGATCATGAAAATTAGTAAGGTCAACTAATAGCAATATATTATGTATATTTTATATACTAATAAGGTTTGCTTCTAAAATTACAAATTTTCTTTATTAACTTAAGAAAGCGCTTAGTTGGGGTTGAGGTGAAGTTTCGAGTTAAAATAAAATGATATCTTCACGTCAAACGCCATTATCAAAAGAGAGATAAGTTAAATAACACTATAAGAATATTCTAGGAACGATTGGAACGCTATAAACTAAGAACTGAGAAGTAAATTAAAATGAATTTATTTATTTTATTTATTTATTAATTATTTTATTTACAAAGCCAATAAAGTGTTACATTAAGACATTCAACCAGAGGAGAATAAAAAATTACAGAGTTTTTTTTTACAAACAGTGTTATTCTTTTTTTTTTTACAAGAAAATCGCTTGAATGTCGGGAATTTGAACCTTGGATATCTCACTAGGATGCCCTGTGCGGAGATAACCAATGATTGCTGTACGGATCTTATTATTGGATTTGAGAATTAGAAAAATGAGCTTTAAATGAATGTAAATTGTGAGTGAAATATATATGAAATATATAAGAAATACATATATAAATTATAAGAATATATAAATACACCTAATATATAACATATAAGTAAATAAAGTACAAAAGTAAATAGGAGGGATAAATTAATAATGCAAAATATATGTACATATAATAATTATATATTTTTTATTTTTATTTATTTATATTTTACTGTGGTACCTTCATAATATCTTCTATTTCATCATATTCTAGCGAATGTAACCATTCGTTTAGTGCTTTTTTTGTTTTATAATAGTTAAGTTTGTGGAGATTTAGTTTTTTATTGATTTTATTTGCAACGTACGGGCCTAAAAATGCAGAAAATCTTTGAGTAATTCTTTTCTTAGTCATAGGTACTATGCCAAAAAGGTTAGTCCGTTTTTGGTTAGTGTTATAATTATGTTGCTTACCTAATTTGTATTGATTTAATAAGTGTTGGAGCAGGAAAATTTTGCGAACCGAGTGAACTTTACTATATTTTATAACTCGGTCGTAGGAAATTGATAATTATTAAAATGAATAATTTTTAAAATCATGCGTTGAGCTTTTTCCACCATAAGTACTACTGACTTTGATGCACCACCCCAAGAGGTGATACAATATCTAATTAACGACTCACAAAGAGCTTTACATATCATAGTTATAAAATCAAAAGAACCCAAGTGCCGCAGAGTTAGAGCAAATAATAAAGTTTGTGTAAAAAATTATATTTATAACTAATATTATGGACATAAAAAGTAATACTTACGCCCTGTTGCGGAACAGCCATGATGAATTTATGAAAAAAAAAGGAAACATTAATTTAAGGCCATTATTACTTACATACAGAATTGTAATTAAAATAACACCAAACTATTTGGTACTTTTCGTCATATAAATAATAATACTTTTTATAGTTTTTAGCAATAGATACTTGATACTATACTATTGAAAATTGAGTTTTTAAAAAAGGAACATGCTACGTAGGTACATTTGATTTGAAACGTTATAAGTTCGAAATTTTATATTTTGTTTTAAAGGAATTAGAACTAGATTAATGCATTTTTAATTCAAATATTTTTCGATAGAGGTATTAACATTCTTACCGTGAAAGGATCCTGAAACAAAAGAAATATATCATTAGTATCTTAATCTGCATAGCAATGTAATTGAAGCCATAGTTAGGCGCAGTAGGCAGCATCGTACTGTAACGCGATGGTAGTGGGTTTGGTCAACGTTCGGGGGAATTGAATATTTTCAAGTCTCTGACAAGATACCAAATAATACCCAATGTCTCGAACTTTGGAGGAAAGTTGATGTCGTAATTGAGGCGTTGATTTCCGCCACTCAACACGCAATACTTCCAGAATTGAGTGTCTTAACACAAGGTTACCTCTGCCTATCCTGCTATACTCGGGATACAGTCTGGCGCTAAGCTTTTATAGAGGGACGGAGAAAAATGAGATTACGATTTTCCCTAAACAGTAAGAGAAATTTAAAAGGTACATTAGAATAGTTGCGTTGAGTTCTGCCATTCAACACGCAATGCCTATCCGGCAGAAAGCGGGGAATGGAGTGTCTTAACACTAGGTTCCCTCTGCCTACTCTGCTGTGTGCGGGATACAGCTTGAAGCTGATTGATTAGAATAGTTGTATCTACTGCACCAAGAACCTCTACAAGAAAAAAAATCCCAGATAAATGTAATACAAGCCTTTTTATATAATCCATTCGGTTTTGTAAACTGAATGAACTATAAAAAATCAACACAACGATTATAATAATAAAAGCGATGTTATTACATACCAAATTACAGCGTAATAATTTAAAAAAAAAAATTCAATAAAAATCATCAAAAAAGCATGAACGGATAGCGAAACTCCAAAATAATAGCCACATTACCAATTTACCCTCCCTACAAAATAAAAACAAAAATCACCCATTAACCCAACCCATAAAGCACCACCGAGCTCTCACCCGAATCGCGCAAACTGTAAAAAACGTAAAAAAAAAAATTTTTTCCCATGCTCCATCCACGTATTAATGTTGTAATTTTATGGAATATAATGGCGTTTTACTTTTTAATATCTCCCTTATGGATGTGTAATATATTAAATATTACAATTTTAGGTATTATAACTACTTATAAATTTACTTAGGTAGTAACTAACTAGTGAACAATATTTATGTTTTCAAAATGTATATTTAAATAGTGTTGAAATGTAAATAATATTTAAAATTGATCAATACTTGTTTTTTTTTTGACTACAAATGTTATATGATATTTTTATACTACACACTATAGAAATATCATATAACATAATACATATAACAAGACACAATAAAAATCATTTGTTCATCACTTTTGAAAATGTCACACTATACTAATTGTTGCCGCTTTTCCCAGTTTGATAGTTGATTTTCCTTTATTAATCTTTAGCTTTGAGATTGAAATAGTTTAAGCAGTTACTTTGTTCTTTTTAATAATATTAGGTATATTCGATCATGAGAAGCTATATTCAAGCGGAGAGCTTCCTCAGCGGTTAGAGCAATTTTGTAGGTAATAACCATAACAGAACCATTACGTGCATGTGTAAAGACGCATGATTGCACCACGACCGTTACTTCATGCGGTTCGATTCAGTAATAAATGTATGTATTGTTTTGAAAGCTACCTATCGATATATGTAGGTATATTTGTAGTGCTGTCATGTCAGTGCCGATAGCCGAAATTGACTTTTTAGAAGTCATATATGAAGAACTGAACTGATTGAACTGATGTCTTGTAAAAAAATAAATTTGTTCATCAGTTAAAACGCAAATATTAATAATATATAATGAATATGTATATATTTAAAATAATAATATTGAAATCTGTAAGTTTAACTTTCATGATTGATACTGAGATGGAGCTTTTCTTTAATTGCCATATTACGTGAAACATAGCGGGGAACGGAGTGTCGTAATACTAGGTTCCCTCTGCTGTGAGCGGGATACAGCGTGAAGTTAATTTAATTTGTTTTAGTTAAAATACTATCTTAAGAACCATGACGAAAAACATTTCTATAATAGAGAGAGTATTTAACTCTAAAAATAAAAATGTGTTATTCCTGTTGATATTTTATCCTCCCAAATATTATATTGATTCTGAACTTATGATTACCATCCTGAATAACAAATATAGTCTTGGGTTTTATCAAGCAGAGAAGCAAAGAGAGATAGAAAAAGAAGAAACTACCCAATCACTATATCAAAAATTTGTCAAGTTATTCATGATAGCTATAAAAAAATTAATATCTATACATATAACTATTCGTAAAATATTAAGTTTTTTTATAATATATTTAGTTCTTTATCAAATAGAATATAATATATTTGCAAATTTTAAATAAAACACGCAAAGAGACAAAAAGGAGTTGCAACCGATTAATCTCAATCACACGCTGGCGAACACTGAATAATTAGTCATAGAGCGTCATTGCCGCGGTGTAAATGATACTTTCATATGTGAATGAGCATATCTAAAAATAATATATAATTTATTAGGGAGTGGTAAGGGCAGTGACGCAGACACTCGCCGACAGATATTAAGCGTTGGGACACCGCATCTGAATACGATACGCGATAACTTTGCGTTTTGAAAGTGCTGCACACCGTTGACAAATATGTTCACATTATTCTTTACTTCTTCTAGCAGCAGTTGTTGTGGTGGTTCAATTATTTATCTTGGGTTTAAACTTAAATATGTAATAAAAACAAATATTTAAATATCAACATTGTTAATTTTATGATTTCCCGTGATTTATCTGAAATTTACAAATAAAATTCAAAAATCACTATACATCACCAACACTTGATAGTGAAATGGACCTAGTTTTAGGGTCCCTTTTTTTGGTGAACATTATGAATTTAATTGCGAGCCTGTTAGCGCCCCTCGGACGTGTTGTTAATAGTGCGTCGTCTCTTCGTTTTGTCTGTTCGTCCACGGACTCAGTTATTTCGGGGCGGCTAATAAATTGCGCGATGACAGGTGTCAGCTGGTCTAACGCCTTTGCACTCTTGCGTAGATGTCTCATTCCTCACGTTCTGCTTCCATATTCTCTTATTTTATCAACGCTACGTTCAATTTTCGTTTCGCTCTCTCGCTGGTCTTTTTGTTCGGTTTGGTTTTGGGCTTTAACTCGAGTGTGTCTTGTTCTTGAAGTGAATTTTAGTGATTTTATTTGTGTGCGCTTTGCATTGGGACACGATAAATGCGGATGTAGTTAGCAAAGAAAAGAAGAGTTTTTTTTCACCATTTTTTATGATGTTTCACCTTTCAACTACATCAAAATTCATCAGGTTATAAATGTAGATTTATGTTAGGATAAATCGAATTTAGTACTTGTTATACATTTGAAAAATTAATAGCCGCACAATAAGCAGGTGTTTGGAGCCTATTATTTATTCTATATTGGACTGTATTATGTTTAATTACAAAAAATAATGTCAATCAATCAACTCATATATTTAACTGATTAAAATACTATTATTATATACTTATCAAAGTAGATTCTTATAGATTATTGAGAAAAGAATCAAATATTTGATTTCGAGACTAGTCGTGGCGCAGGGGCTCAATCGTGTGACTGTAAGCGCGACAGGTTCGATTCCCACTCGAAGATATTAAGTATTTAATATTTTAATTTCTTCGCTCTGGTCTTGAGGCAAAGCGCGGCATTGACTTCCGCCACACAACACGCAATGCCTCCAGAATTCGGTGGAAAGTGGGGAGTTGAGTGTCTTAACACTAGATTCCTACCTACCCTATTACATTCGGGATACAGCGTGAAAACAAAAAATAAGTTTGGCGACAAATTAAACTCTGCTGAATTAAAAGATCACTACGCTTACTCAATAGAGAATCACGTCACTTTTACTAAAGTAGTAAATTTTTATACAATTAGGCAAACTAACACAGCTCAAAGTCACCACAGGTGGCAAGTACAATCATTCACTCGTCGCTAAGCCTCACAGTCATGACGTATACAGTTTGATAAGAAAAACTATAGCTACGGATATTTAGTTATCCAAACGAATTAAGTAAATAATATATTATGTCATTTGCAGAGGCTATTCGTGGCGCAGGGGCTCAAAGTGTGCGTGTACATCGACTGGTTGTGGGTTCGATCGCCACTCGAGGAAATGAAATATTTATTTATATTTATATTTTCATTTCTTCGCTCTGGTGTCGAAGGGAAAGCGCGGCGTTGAGTTCCGATACCCAACACGCAATTTCTCCAGAAATTGGCGGAAAGTGGGGAACGGAGTGTCTTAACACTAGGTTCCCTCTGCCTACCCTGCTGTGTGAGGGATACAGCGTGTGAAGCTGAAAAAAAAATGTTCATTTGAAATTTTACAAAGTGTTGTTTACGTATGAAAGATCAGTATAATAGTGTATAACGTGTAAAAAGATAGATAGATAAATATCCATAGTATGTTTGACGATAAAATAATTGTTTCTAAATATTTTGTATCTGAATTATTATTAAAATATTTAAAAGTATCTTTCCTTGCTTTTTTTTACTATGCTTCATCATCTAACACTATACGTACCTATCATTACATAATATCTCACAATCGATGCAGATTTTTTTATACTACCACTAATCTTTCAAAACGTAAAATCAATATTGGCCGTTTAAGTCAATGAACTTAAGATAACAAATCTCTATAAAGCGACCAAAAAACCGATATAAATCAGAGATATGTATTTCTTTTTACTATCGTTAATTACAGAAAGGTATAAATAAATAAAGGACGCCCATTGAAGGCTCGAGGCGATCGCCGCGGTGCGCCGAAACAAACAAGAAAATGCACTTATGTAGTGGACTCTGAAAAACTGTTGGCCGCTGTCGTTGGTTAGTTGCGCCCAACTTACCCTCACTTCTTAGAAGTTAACCTGAGTATGCGATAAAAAAAACTAATAATATAGTTTTATATTAATAACGTTTTAGCTAAATAAAATATATAGAAAGTTATGTGATGTGACCCCAAGTTCAGGGCCAAATATGACAATATATATATATATATATATATATATACATGCGAATATATAATGATTCGTGGTATTTAAAAAAACAGTATTATAAAAATAGAAAAAAAAAAACAACTTTATGTAAAGTATTCAATACATTTTAATATCGTTAGTGAATTGCATTAACCTTTGCTCTTTTTCTAAACTCCTTCTTTATAGTCAAAGCGACTACGAAAAAATCATTGAAAAATTTATATCACCTATTTCAGGTTTTTTTTTCACCTAGAAGAATGCAGCTACTATAGAATACTATTAGTAAGTTACTACATGAACTACGAACGGTGGTTAGTGGTGTTGTTTATGTAATATTTATTTTATTACAAAGACGAGGACTTTGTGGCGCGCAGAGGCACAAGGGTGAGACTATAACGCAACGGTCATGGGTTCGATCCACATTCGAGGAAATAAATTATTATTTCTTAATATTTTCAATTCTTCGCTCTGGCACCAATGGAAAATCCCGGCCTTAAGTTCCGCCACTAATCAACACGCATTACCTCGAAAAGTTCGGTGATAAGTGGGGAACGGAGTGTCTAAACACTAGGTATGTAAAGAATGCCTACGTATACAGCAGCACGCGAGATACAGTGTGAAGCTGTATATATTTTATTATAAAATTCAATTTTTGTGGTTTAGAAATGAAATTTAAGGCAAAGACAAATCTTTAACCTAAATAATAGAAATAATAGAACCAACTTCATCAAATTGTTAACTTCACGATAATTTAGACGGTTAATAAATTTGTTATTTAGAAGTGGCATTTTTCACTGTCTTCGTCAATGCCTTGGTTTACCGCTCGATTCGGTTTAACGGTTGGTTGGTTAGGTTGATCGCGGATTACGCAACGTAATTAGCGAAATGATCTTATAAGCCACTTCCAGTAACAAAAGTCCTTATCTATACAAATAAATATATACTAAGTTAGAATTTTTTTTGTATGAGTAGATTATTAATAAAATTGAGATAATCATGGAAATTACTTTAGGTAAGTTATTATTTCTTTCAATTTTTCTGGCGCCTAATGAATAATTTAGAATTATACTTTTTATTATTTTGTTTTAGGAAAACTTGAAATGATGCGTGTGTAAATGTTCGTTATTTTCATTTTCTAGAAAATGTATGATTAATTTTAATATACATGTACATATTTTTTAAATTAACATCTCTATTTGTTAAAATAACTTAATTGATTTAAATATTTTTAATTTCATATGAAATGCTACATAAATACTACAACATTATACCACAATATCCACTTCAAAAGTTTGAAACATCGATATATCATCATAATTCGGCTCATAAACCCGTCATCGCATAAAAACAAACAGAAGTCGGATTGTTAATACAAATAAACCGTATGGACAAGAAAGAATATCGATAAATTGAAAAGGTAAAACATATCGATTATAAGCAGCTGGCGGGCATTATGCAAAACGGGACAATCCAACGGCGGTAGCGGGTACGTAATTGAAAACTACGGCGGAACCCTCGTGCTGATACCCCTTTTTATTTTAGCCAGGTTATAGATGATATATGTTTTAGTATACAATTTATCTTATAGAGAAATGGCTTTTGGAACAAAGTATTAAATAAAAATAAACGGTGTGTGGAAATCATAGTCACATTGGAAGTGTACAATAATTAGTATTAAAGGCTGTCGTTGTGGCGTGGCACAAGTATGCAACTGTAAATGCTACGGTTGTGGGTTCGATTCCTATTCTGGGATACGGAATATTCGATATTTTAATGAAAAAGCGCGGTGTTGAGTACCGCCACTCAACACGAAGAGCCTAGAGAATTTGGCGGAAGGTGGGAACTGGAAGTGTCATAATGGGGACGGAGTATTTTAATACTAGGTTATCTGCCTACTCTGCTATGTGAGTGATCCAGCGTAAAGCTGAAAAAATAAAAAAAAAATCCCCCTTACATTACTTAACATACCTGAGTTCCTTAGCTAATTACCAAAACAATACATGACATGACAGTTCTAAACTTAGTTAAAACTTTCCAATTTACACAAATCCGTAACTTCTCGACAAAGGCCTTATTAAAATCTTCAAAAGAACTTTAATCTAAGCTGGGAGGCCGATCATCAATCTTAACGAAATTTCTAACTTATAACTAATGTCCTTAAACGTCATGGGCAATTTAATAGAATACTTGATGGCACAATTAATATTAGCTGGCAACTGCAATATTGGACGAAAATTTGTAACGAGATAACTATATTTGTGATTCTTGAAAAATATTATATACCTATTTTAAAAGAATTTCGATATAGTGTAGCAAAATTGTTATTACTTTTAGTTTTATGCTCCTTCTTCATAAAGCGATAGAGAGAATTTGTAAAGCTAAACACTGGCGATCGAACCCACAACCGTTATAAAGTCAGGGACTATCGCACTGCGCTAATGCTTTCATGCAATTACTAACAATTGAAAGGATCAATACACAGAGATAATACAATTTAAACAAATTAAGGAGTTATTAATATATTTTGGATAAGAGATATATTTTTGTAAATTAAAAATAAATATCTTTTAATAGTTTCAAAAGTATTCTTGAGGCCAGTCGTGGCGCAAGGGTAGGTGTGCGATGGTAAACACGACCGGTTATGAGTTCGATCATTTTCAACGAGGCAAAAGCACAGAGGCACGAGGTGTGACTGCAAAACCGACTGGTTGTGGGTTCGATCCTCACTCGAGGAGATGAAATATTTACTTTAATTTATATTTCCATTTCTTCGCTCTGGTGTCGAGGTTAAGCGCGGCGTTGAGTTCTGCCACTCGACACGCATTGCCTCCAGAATTCGGCAGAAAGTGGGGAACGGAGTGTCGTAACACTAGGTTCCCTCTGCCTACCCTGCTGTGTGCGGGATAAAGCGTGAAGCTAATAATAAAAAATAAAAAAAAGCACAGAGTTGAGTTGCGCCACTCAATACGCAATGCCTCAGAATTCGGCGGAAAGATAGCAGCAACTGAAGTGTCTTAACACAAGAGTCTCAAGTTCTCTCTGTCCACCCTGCTTATTGTGTAATACAGAGTGAAGCTAAAAAAAATAAGTTTTTTTTTTTAAAATGTCTGTACGTCTCCTAACATCAGAAACGCAGTCGCCTCTAAAGGTTTCCCAAACGAAAAGCGTCGAGGCTAATTAATGCAAATAAACACATTCGTATAGACGACACAATTGTTTTGTTTACCCCATCTGTAGTTAATTTTATTTAATCAATTGATTGTCGCACTCAACCCGTCCCCGAGTGGTTGAGCGTAAATCTCAATAAGGGGGCAGACGCAAAGATGGGGGCTGTTGTAGCGTTTGGTAACATGATAGCTGTGTATAAGTGTGAAACTGTGAAAATATATATATATATTTTTTAAATATTTTTTTTTTCATAAATATTATAATTTGCTAAATTACTTGTAACTAAGCAAATTGATATAATATAATTTTTTATGCATTTTAAATGTCATTAGAACTAAGTATATAGTAAATACAACTTATTTTAAATACTTAAAAATCAGCAGCAGTAAAATTAACAGTTGTGAACCTACCATTATGTTTTATTAGCTCGCCTCGCAAATAAAACTTCGATTCGAGTTTTCGTGATAGCGGTTATCTCTCATCTCGCTTGTCTTTGCATTTGCTTAAACAAATAGAGGCCTCGTCGGGTAGGCAGGTCCTAATTAAAAACTATATTCAACCGTCGTATATTACACAGATGGTGGCCTGAGGCCCTTACTCACTGACCACCTCCCAGTCGTTGACTCTTTATAGCCACCATATACCTTAGAAACGGTTAATAATGAGTAAGTGTTGTTTCTTTTTTGCTAGATTGCTATATTTCGCAATTAAAAAATATTAGTAAATCGAAAAAAAAAATATAATAAAAGTTTCATCACCTAATAAAACAAATCATCAATAACGCAGCCTCACGAGATATTTCATTCATAATACGCAGCCAATTAAATAACAAATAACAAATAAAACGAAACAACCTAAAAATAATTACAAGTACTACAGAATTGAATGTTCGTTTGGATAATTAGAAACAATTGGATATAAAGAAATTATGAGATGGTAGATGCCCCATCTTGTTTATACCGCCCTGCCCACTTCTTACTAAAAATGTGATCTTATCTCTCATATTTTAATAGGTTTCCATGGCGGCACCTCACCGGCAATTGCGTACTAGTTGCTCGCGACTTCGTCAGCGTTGAATGAATGACTTGTGTTTTGATTCCATTGTTAATAACATATTTACTTTATTGTTTATAGACTACAGCGGTAGTAAAAGGTTCGATAGATAAATTTAACTTCTATGTTAGCTGTGAACATTTAGTAGGTGTTAGATTTGTTGAAATGTTTGTTATTTTTTTAATTATACAAAATATAATGATATGTCTAAATTGAAATGTTAAACAGTGAACGAGCAGAGTCAGAAAAATATGTAACAACTTAAACTTAACTTAAAGTTTATTTATTTATTTTACGTATATAATTAATAAATTTCTATTAATTTTTACTTTTTACAATAAAAATGTTATACATGTATATTTATTGTACTATAATCAGTACTTTCTAGTCTTACCTTGCATTAGAAAGTTTCGCGTAGTGTTTCATAATGGCTCTTGTTAATTTTACTATTAGATAGGCATTCAATATAGAGGAGATAAAGCTTATATAAACACACAAGGCAATTACAAGGAGACGCTTTAAATGCGAATAGTGATTAACGTTGGGATACACGACACACCCATACAGTGTGATTGGAAATTATTTAGGGAACGAGTTTGTTTTATTTAGCTTTGTACCGTTTTTATAGATACCGAATTGTGCTTGTGAACGGGATTCAAATTTAGCTGTGATGAAATAAATATGTATAAATAGTATATTATTATTTATTTTAGTTAACATCGTCTTATACACTTTGATGGTCCCTAGGTAAAGTATGGAAAGTGAAAAATCTAAGCTCTTTTGAACTTCTAAGAAATGTAGTTTTTAAAATTTCAGAAATATAGTTATTTATGCGTTTTTAAACGTGTATGTAATCGACATCTACTTTGTCAGGAGCTCAAGACAACGTTAAAAAAAATTGCAATTTGTAACTTCCGATATTTTACCTAGGGACCGTCGACTTGTCTTATAGTAAAAAAAAATAATAATATGACAGTTCTGTACTATCTAAGAATTTTAAGTAGTAACATATTTAGAGAGAAGCTAGCGGATACTGACAAAATTAAAACAAAAAAATAGAAATTCAATCTAATCTTATTGATTGCCTGATTCAAATTTTAGATAGAGCATAATAAGAAGTAAAGGTAAAATCGATTCAGCAGTGTCCACAGTTTGTTCCCCTAAACGTTTCTAAATAAGAAGAATAAAAATTTAACGCACCGTACCTATATATATATTTAATATCCTGACCAATCATCGTGATTGGAACACCTCAGACTATTGTTATTGATGAATTGACGAGACAGTTGAATTGATATTTGACAAGAACTGACAGGGGCACGTCGAACGTTGCTCAGACTTGAGTGTACATTTTACTGAAGAACTGCCTCCATTTATAAATATTGGTTTGTACGACTGACCTTATGGGTTGGTGGTTACGCTAGATGCTAGTCCAGGGTTCTTTCCCACCCGGCAGAAACATACTTATTTGTGACTAGCTAAGCAGTCATAATATCTTTGTCCGAATATGCAATTTGTTAATTTATTTAACAATTCATGTATTTAACATTATTTGTATACTTTTTACTTAATATTTATACTATTGTAAATCTGATTTAACTTCGTTTCAATTATCAACTTTTTTTGTATATGTGAACACAGTATAGTAAAGTAAAAATATACCTAGTTAGTCGAAGTGATTTATAATTATTAAGAATCTAACTATCGCTGTTTATTCAAAAAATATCTGTAAAATAAAGCTCAATGGGACAAAGTTTAGCACAAGACAATGTTTTTGATTAATTAAAAGTTTCACAAAAAGATTTAAGCAAGGGTTGAACTTCTTTGTATTTTATCCTTTAAAGTTTTTCACTGAAACAACGTTAAATTTTGTTGCAAAATATAAAAGTTCTACGATAACGTGCACGCCCGCGGCGGCGGGACCATCAAAACATCTATTTACTACACTGAAGAATTCTATCCCTTTATAATCCCATAAATTATTACGAAGAATATTCTTAACTAAGAATCATAACAAATTGTCTTTATTATTTCTTATTTCGTAATATTGCCAATGGAAGATTCATATTAACGCCCAGTAGGCCTGAGCCAACTGGCCTGAGGCATGAAGAAAACGGTTTTTATATAATTAATTAGTCATTTATGTTTGACCACGCCGTCTGTATTTAAATTTCTTAAAGATCAAATCTTTTGTAAATTTTAACACAACTAGATAGATAGGTTGGATATTTACTTGTTATAGGAATAATCTTATTTTAATAAATACAACAATTATTTTTTGTTGATTAATATTATATAATATAAAATATTTTTTTTGATCCTTTGTAACTTTAGCATCTGTTTTTAGTATTCTTTTATTTTCATTTTATTATTGAATTCGCAATAAGCAAGTCATATCTATAATTATATTATAAAGGTATGTTTATCGTATTAATTTATTATTAGAACGCTTATCTCAGGAACTACTGGTTAGAATCGAAAAAATATTTATGTGTTGAATATTCCAATTTCTCCTCTCACGTCAAGAGTTCTGATACAGCCCATTGTACCTGCGGTCAGAGGTAATTTAGGCGCTTAGAATACCTTATTTTATTTGTTATTTTTAATAGAAAAAGGAGGCGAAGCCGTAGGCAAAAGCTTGTTTATCCTATTTCTTGTTATATACATGAGAGGTGAAAAGCGATTATTTATTATAACATAAATAATTTAAACTAGAATACACAATTAATATATTATGAAAGTAGCAAATATATTTACAATTCGAAACACAGCAATCTCGTAACCAAACTCTCAAGGGATTAGCCGCCGCCGGAACAATGGGTTAACATGACAAAACAATGGATCGCCTTGTTGAATTATTAAAACAGTATATAACTTATATTGTTGGTGATATAGTTACATTATTAATTAATATTATAAAATAGTATATTATATTTATATAATATAGTATATAAAAATATACAAAAGCAAAGCTCTCGTACATTTTTTATAATCATACTTGTTTCAACAGTTGAAATCAATTTCTACATTGCAAAATATATAAACATATATGATCAATTTTTTACTTGAAGAAAGTTGCAATAATATTTTTTTTAAAGCGTCTTATTGGTATATTTTTCTACTTAATTTCGGTCAGTAATTAATATAAACAATAACGAAAACAAATACGTCCCATGTCTCAATTATCTTTTTTTCACGCTTTATCCCTAGCTAGGCGCTTTAGCCTAGCTTTATCGCGCGTAGCCAGAGAGGACAGAGCGCCAAACGGTCCTCGGTCTCACGTCTCCAGTCTCAGCATAACTCTTTCCACTGTCAATAACCTCTTTGTATATGCCCTCCTATACATACTCAATTATATATAATATTGAATTATGAAAAGTATATATTTTTTAACTTGCTGCTTAATTTATTTTATTTTATTATTTATTAAATTTTGAATTGATTGTACCATTATAATTAATTGGATTTTTTAAATTAATTTGTTAATCATAATTAAAAGGGTGATTTTTGTTTATGCATAACTAAAATGAATAACTTAATAATACACATTTGTAATTGTTTTTTTATGTGAATAATTTGTTATTTGTATGTACCTAACGTGTGAAATTTATTATTATTTATATTGTGTTTATTATTAAATTATTGTTTTTTTTATTTATATATCATTGTGTCATTGAGCCCATGATTGGGCAATGAGAACAAATTTATTTAGTTTTATCCCTTTTAAGGGCAAGTAATAAAAGTATCAATTGTTGGTAGGCCTTATATATAAAGAAATGACCATAAAATATTTTAGTTTAAGCTTGCAGTTCCAGGAACATCACCGGGTCACTATTCCTAACCGATAATGAATCTTATCATATATTACAATCAACACAGCTATCTCACCCGGTATATTTGACTACAACACAGCCATATTCGCGTTATACACTTATAGGCTATAAGTACTTGTACCTACTTATGCTTAATGCATAAACGTTGTATATACATATATTCACCTAACTACAGAACAGACAGCTTCAATAGAGATCGCGCGGCGGTGTTTCATTTTGAATCACGACATTTTAGTTAAATTTAGACTAACGTTATAGAATCACATATGGAACAAGGAAATTAGATTGGAAATATTTATGTATTATATTATTTAAATTCCAGTAAAAGTTAATAATTGACAATTTAGAATTATTTCGTAGCCGTAAGTAACAGTTTAGTATATTTAAGAGACAAATAATAAAATTTTATCAGTTAAGTAATAAATAACAATGTGATTGAGGCCAGTCGTAGCGCAGGGGCACAAAGTGTGGCTGTAAAATCGACTGGTTGTGGGTTCGATCCTCACTCGAGGAAATTAAATATGTATTTACATTTATATTTTCATTTCTTCGCTCTGTTGTCGAGGAAAAGCGCGGCGTTGAGTTCCACCACTCAACACGCAATGCCTCCAAAACTCGGCAAAAAGTGGGCAACAGAGTGTACTTACACTAGGTCCCCTCTGCCTACCCTGCTGTGTGCGGGATAGAGCGTGAAGCTGATCTATTTTTTTTAACAACGTTAACGTTTGTACTGAAGCTATGTACTTGTACATATGTACATCTAAAAAACACACCACTCTCCTCATTACACTCTTAGGTTTCATAGTAACGAGGCCGCCACACCGCGATTTCGGCATAGCCGGGGGCGAACTCGCGGTGCTCTCACCAACCGAGCTGCAAGCGGCCTTTGCCAATTAGCTTCAAAATAATGAACATATTTATTATTTCCACCCGCCATGTTCATCCCTTTGCCAGAGGTCATGACCAAGTACGTAATTATAAAGAGATGGTTGAACTTCGCTCAACGGCGCACCTCCCGTTTGTGTTGTGAACCCCCATAGTATTATAGTTCATTAGAGTGTAGTATTGTCCCGGTTAGCATTGTTGGTGTAATAACCTCGGGACGCTACCAGCTATTGTGGAGAGTTGGAGTACTTTATTAAAATGTTTCAGTGCTTTTATGAGCTTCATATTAGAAACTGTATCTAAATATTTAATAATACATTTTAGTAATTTGTTAATGTTCAGATGACTTCACTTATTATACTTACTACCGTTATACTGTGGTTGAAATAAAGCCTTTTATTAATAAATAATAATAAGAATAATATTTTTTTTCCAAAACGATTTGGGTTTTATTATTCTATTTCAAACTAAAAATTAATATAAAGTTTGAGAGTAAGTTAAATTAAATATTTTCAACGATCTAGTTTGAGACGAAGTATGACATTAATGTCGTTATATACGACAAAATATAACTCATCAACGATATAGTAGCAAAATTAACAAAAAAAAAAAAACTTTGATGTCAAAAGTGACACAAATAAAACACAACAATATCAAAACTAATAAAATGACAACTGGGTCAACTTTTAATGCGACATAAACGTATAAAACGAGCAACATCCAAAGTGTTCATTAAATAGTAAACACGTCATATAACAGTAAACACGCTGGCATGCTTATTTAGACTGCAAATAATGTAGCCGGCGAAGATTTAACTGGGCTCAAATAAATAATCAATTTGGCCGGTCCCGCGCCGCTGATCGATGGCCGCAATACCGAGTGGATGATATATTCAACCCGCCGCTGTAATAAATATTCCCAGACAAATGCTACCGTCTCCGGAGAGTTGTGGTGACACTAAATTTAAAAGCTTCAATTGTACAGAAATAACCGAAACACGGTTAAGATCTTTCGAAAACATATCGCGTATCGGCCGCCCGACGACACCGCTGATTGACTGCGCAAGTGACTCTATCTAATATAAACAAATTAATAGGGTGCTCTTCGTCTACCCGTTGTGGCGGCGTGATTTAACTTTCAGGAGATGAGGGATGGAAGGGCTTACGGAAAAATATTTCACTTCTACACACGTTTCCTGCCCGTGCGTTCTACAGGAAGTATTAATGTAATCGAGTGATTATTTTTACGATACGTTTTAATTTTATTGTGGTATAGATTTATTATTGTGTATAGGTTTTGGAGCTATTAGCCATTATCAGCATCTATTACAGAGTTACATGTGTTGATCGCGTATCTCTCTCTCGAGGGTCTTATCAAAACGAGGACAATTTTAAGAATGAGTGGGGCTATAAATAAGGGAGTCTTTACATTAATTATTAGCTTAATTATGTTAAAATCCCTTTGATTTACATTGCCGCCGCAAACGAATCGTAGTGGCTTAGCGGAGTGCCTACGCTGGGTAATTATTTTTGTCCTGACGCTACTGTAACAACGGATATAGACCGAGATGAAAGTGAACTCAGACGTGACGACGCTTGTATCATTTGCGAGGATTAACTCGGTAGAGTCCTAAAAACACGTGTGAAAAATTTTATTCTATTGGTGTTATATCAGTTTTTGTATTACGTATTAAAGAATGTTTGTTGGTATGTCGTATACATACCTAGGTTGTTGCATATTTGAATATAATAAAATTTAACGCCTAAAAGATTATAATCTTTTATATATTATAATATTTTCTTTGTCAGAAGTATTACTTAAAAATATTCCAATATTTTACTATATTATAAAATTAAGATCAAATCATCAAATACAAAGGTATCTTCTAGGCTTTAATTAGCACATTAGCAATTGTCTTCCACAATTTACGTTATGATATCCAGATCCTGTTCACATGATATGAATGTTTCACGATTTACAGACATTTAAATATATCGGAAACAGAACGCGGGCTGTTGTTGCCCGCGGGTGTCTCGTGTACGCCGCGAGTGACACATATGATACGCAATACCGCATTGCAAAATATAAAAACCACCCTCCACACTAAAATTCAGTTTGAAACTCTAAAAGGGTACATTGATTACTGCCTGAAACCATGACTGCCGTTCTCGATCAAATTAACACATCAGTATATACTCAATCATACTACGGTTACGAACAAAGTAGTGTAGATGGAAGCCCTACTATGGATATGTACGATGTGTATGTGTGTGTGATATATGTGTATGTGTGTAGATATGTGACGATGAAAAACTGTTGTTATCTTTTAAAGTTACCAATTAAAACCACTTTGATTGTTTTTTAAAATGTGTACTAATTAAAAAAATGTTAATAAGAATCAATTATACTGCGGTAATTTAAACGTATAAGGTGGTGTTGTTTGTTATATATTTTATACGGAAATTCTGAGTCAATAAATTCCGTTTGATTATAAGCTCGCATACTAGAATTTTATTAAAACCTGCATTAAAAAGTCAGGATTTATATTGTTTTATTGCAAAGGTATATATTAGATAATGCCAATATTTTTTTCAGCTTCACGCTGTATCCCACAAACAGCAGGGTAGGCAGAGTTGCCCACTTTCCGCCGAATTGCGTGTTGAGTGGTGGAACTCAACGCCGTGCTTTGCCTCGACATCAGAGCGAAGAAATGAAAAAATAAAATAAAATAAATATTTTATTTTTTTTGAGTGATAATCGAACACACAAGCGTTACAGTCACCCTTGTGCCCTTGCGTCACGACAGCCAATAATCCTATTGCATTCTAATTACAACAAAATTATAAAAAAATATCATTTATGTATATATTTTAGACAAAAAAAATGCCTATAAAGTAGCCATTAAAATTGCATAAACATGTGTAAGTCCCAAAGAAAAATGTGTCAGACTTATTGGAATATTTAATGTAATAGAAATGCAATATTTCTGCATATTAATGATTCTAATTCATTAATTTTTGATTTGGTTAAGTCAATTGTGATGTTGATACGTGAATTATTTAAGTGAGGATATTGTGTAGTTAAATATTCTTAGTCTGCACGATGACAATGTAAAGTACAGGTGATAACGTGAGGAGTAACATAATGGATATTGAAAAAATCATGGTAATATATGAATAAAAGATTTAAAAAAAAAGTTTATAATTAAACAGACAATGCTATTTAGTGCAGTAAATTTATAAAAACGATTGGATTTTATATCTAATTCGTCGCCAAATACCCAGAACCAAGTAAACATAAATTTCCCCAAAACAAAAGAAACAAACCACCAAGTGCTAACAATTCATCAGTTTTGAAAGCCAAACAGACTCAGAGGCCATCGATAATATAAATCCTGGTCGCTGGTACCATTCCGGGCTTTAGTTTAGAAACAATAGCACTGCAATTAGTTTATCGTCTAGCTGGCTCGTAAATCTGTTGGCCGGGCGGTATGGGCCGTATGAGCCTCGGTTAATTAATGCGCGGTGTGGGATCTGCTTTGCGTAAATTGTGCACCCATCTCCCCGGTGTATGGTACGATTCCACCAAATTAAAACTCGACGCCTAAACACGGTATATTCTGGCTTGTTAATTGGATTGGCTTTGGGGTTCCGCGACTGAAGGGTGCTGGCCGGACCCTATTATTGAGTCTTCGTTGACCGTCCGTCTAATAATATCTTTGCATAACTAATTTTAAAGGTATATATAATATAATGTCTCTTAATGCTTGTATATATTGTTGAAAATAGTTTAAGTACGAAATGTTTCTGTAGCAAGGTAAAGAAATAAAATTCCCGTAAGCTACAAAGTACCTTAAATTATTTTTTCACTTAACTTAACTTCACGCTTTATCCCTAGCGGGGTAGTCAGAGAGAATGGAGCGCCAAGCTCTATATACATACCTCTTTCATCTAGTCCACTGTCATCAACCTCTTTATACATGGCCTCCGGGTGCTTTTTACGTAACCTTCCTCCAGTTTCTTTGATACTGTGTTTTCGAAGGTCAACCGAGGTCTCCCTCTATATCTCTTATCACTCACTTTTGCATTATAAATCTTTTTTGCCATTTTTTCATCACTTATTCGTTCGACGTGCCCAAACCAGGTGAGCACGTTCTTTTTCATTCTCACCGTGACATCCTCGCTAGTACCTGCCATTCTGTGTATCTCTTCATTGCGGATTCGATCAGCTATGTTAAGCTGACTCCGCGTATCCTACGAAGAGATCGCATCTCCACGGCATTCATCTTTCTTTCACTGTTCTTCTGGAATACCCACGTTTCGCTGCCGTATAACAGCGTCGGTACCAGCACTGCATTGTATACAGCCAAACGCGCAGCTGTGCTGACGTTTCGCCCTCTCATCAATGTAGCTAAGGCTCCGTTAACTCTGTTAACGGCAGCAATACGCCTTTCCACATAAATCTCGTATATGCCATTTCTACTGAACCTACTACCCAAATAAACCACATAATTCACTTGTTCTAATATCTTACCATTTACACTGATCTTGCATTCCAATCTTTTCTTCATATCTTTCAAAAATCAGAACCTTTATTGTTTGCATAAATCGTAAATCAAACGTAAAGAATAAATTCATGATAATTTAATTTAAGTTAAATAATATTTTTATTTAATTTAATATTCAAAGTAAACATAAAAAGGCCATAATTGACATAAAAATACACCAAAGTGAACTTTAAGAAATTCTATCTAAATATAAAGTATTTGTTACGTCATTTTTGCTGCGCCGTGACTGTCATTTATTATTATCCTATTACCATAATTGATAGTATTAAAATCTAAGTTATTATCAATATGCAAATATATTCTGGTATATAAGAAAACATTCACTGCTTACCATTTATAACGTTGTGAAAATTTAATTATTTGTAGTATTCGATGAGAGTAAAGGTTTGGAAAAGGTCGTTGATTCAAATGTCATTTAGTACCAAATTGGTAATGTAAACGTTTAATGTAATGTTTTATTATAATATTAAGTTGTTGATAGAGCACAGCCCGTCCATTTCAAATAAGAAGTCTATATGAATTCTTATTAGAGTTAGGGCACAGTCGGGACAGATGTCCCACTTTATAAAATAGCCCCCCAGTTTTAAAAATATAAATTTTATACAAATAATTCTCATCAAATTGATGAGAGCCAATTCAAATATTTTTGATGAATTTTATTCGCTTTTATAGATTTAACAATTACATATTTTGCAAAATTTAGTTTTTTCTGGAACCCTTTTTGGGGATAGATGCCTATCTACTTACATATATGGATAAGAAGTGGAAAATATTAAGAGGCATAGCCTGCAGTTGGGATTAGATGCTCTTTATATATTTATTATTAGAAGCCAGCCACTGAGGGCATGAATTAAATTAATTAATAAAATAATTTCATACATGCTTATAAGCGACAAAAATTCATAAAGAAGTTAAAATGTTTTTTTGTAAGTATTAAAATAGTCACGAAGTGAAATACACAACTTTTTGACAAAGCTCTTACCATATAGAAGTGGACGACGCTCTAAGGGCTTTTAGCTAGGGATAGATGCCCTTTTTTAAATTTTCAGCATACTAAACAAAAAAAGGCAGTGTTTTAAATGTGTTGTTATTGCTTCAATATATAAACACACTTAAAACAAAATTTAAGCCATTAGTACGAATGAATATTTAATACTTTCAAGCGTTCTAAGCGCCCGCTGCTAATATATTTGCTTATAAAAGGGAAAATCACCCGTACCGCTCTACAAATGATGTATCAAAAAAGTAGGAGGCGCATGTAGAATATTTTTGTAAAAAGATTTTTTTTAGAAAGTGAGGCGTCTAGCCAAATGGCACATCTATCCCGGTTTTATCTTTTACATATTCTACATATTTTCAGGATTTTGAGGCCGTCGAGGCACATGGGCACAGGAGCACAAGAGTAATAGCGAATAGAATTATATTGCTAGTAAAATAAATATTATAATTTTTTATGAGACTATCGTAAGTATTTGCATTTTATTTTGTTATTATAAGACATGTATAAAAGGTTAAGGGTCAGTAGTTCTGACCCAAATAACTAGGTTGGGGTTAGCGTGTATTAGTCAACAGTAGTTTGTCATGCGATCTCCAATCGTTTGAGTGACGGCTTGCCCGCCCTGATTATCCCTTTCTTGGTGAATTTAAAGCAGTTCGTGCTTATAACAAATAAATATAGGAAACTATCTCATATTTGGGTGACGTTGAGACACCACAGACGAGATCTTAGAGAAATTAAATATTCAAATAAAATCATACTTTATAAATTAATCAAACCGTCCATAAACAAGAAATAGCACCACATTTTAAAATGGAAAAGCAAAAATTTCTAGATTTTAACGGCTAATTTGCACGAAACACAAATCTAAAGTCGGGTCGAACACTATTTATCCCCCATTCCGAAGTGACAAGCAAGCACCGAAGGCCGAGCTACACCCACATGGAAATCCTTCGGAAAGAACATAAATCGGACAGTACAGGCGTATTCCTTTTTTGTCCGGGATAAAAAATTGGAAATGCAAACATTTAAAAAGATATTCGTTTAACTGTGATACAAATAAAATAAAGCAAAAAAAATGTATACCCAATATTGACAGTCATTGATCTGTATGTAAGCATCAATAAACCTATAATAGCCTGCTCTGAGGTTATCAAGATGCTCCTTACAATTCTGGTGTCGATCGAACATCAAAAATATTAACTAGGTGGCATATTTTGGTGTTACACTATAAACAAATAATATATCAAAAAAATATTAGAAAACAATTTAATTTATAAAATTAAATTTAAGACAAGAGTGTAGCTCTTGTAAGCAAACAGAAAACAAGTATATATTTCGTTTTACCAACACAACACATCCACAAAGTCTCGAGATCAAAAAGGAAGAGAGCCATCACAAAAAAGACAAACAAATTGTATTACGAACGGGACGTCTAAACAAATACAAGAGTCGGAGACTATTAAACGGTCATAATAAAAGAAACAATACGTTCCAATAAATAAGTTTCAATCGGGCTGTGCCAACACCTCAGCGGCGCCAGGTTCAAAATTACGTAGGCAACGAGACCTGTCTTTCAAATTTGATTGTAGCCTCACACACCCAGCTATAATAAAAGTTGGTATAAAAACAAAACTCAGCATATATGATTAGGTCGATACACGAGTAAGGTAGAGTCTAAACAAACAGCTATTACAATATCGCAAAGTCACGGTGTTGGAAATCACTTATTGAGTGACTTGCATGCGAGTGTCTTATGCTACGCCTAGTTCCAGACCCCCCGTTTAAACGACGCATAGGTTATTTTGATTATTTTATAGATATGTAGTTTTTTAGAAGAATATTAGTTGAGAAAAGAAAATTAGTATAATTAGTCTATTATTATTTGTAGTTATTTTATATTCCTCTACTGTAATTAATTCTTCACATTAATTTAAAATGATCGCAGGACAAAACTCTAAGAGTGTGGTAAGATTAGTCTGAATGTGTTAGCCTCGATCAGCACAAAGTATATAAGGGTATAAAAAACAATAAAGATGCAAAATGTCGTTAAGTATATGAGAGTAGTATGGAAAAACGCTATGTTTGTGCTGGAGCTAATTTATTGATTATATTATTTACATGTTATTTTTATGTGGTAAATATATAATTTCCATATATATGAGTATACTATATATAACGATGTAAATGCACAGTCACAAAATATCAAAACGATATAATTTTTAACCGACTTCTGTAAAAGGATGAGGCTCTCAATTCGAATATATTTTTATGTTACATAAAATAGTACAGTTAGATAAAGAAATGGTTAGCTAATTGCGTGACGATTAACATATTTTATTGCTGATAATTTACTGATTTTAATAATTAACTGCTAGCGCCGTCTATGATCACAGTTAAACTTTGATTGAACAAAAAAATATTATATTTTATTATTTATTGAAGAATGCCCGCCAAATTTCGTTTGTATGGATCTTCTGATCCTTACTATGCTACTTTTATGTTAAATGAGCCCGTTGTCATCGAAATTTGCAGTAGGTATGTAAAGAGAATCTAGTATGAAGGCATTTCGTTCTTCTCTTTACACGCAAATATTCGAATTGCATTTTAGCGCCACGCTTTGATGCTTCACCCGAAGTGGGGAAATAGAAACCTAGTTTTCTTTACCCGCTAACTAATATTATTTCAAAATCTTATTATTTCCCTGAATGGTAATCAAATATACAACCATTGAAATCACAGTCAAACGCTATTACACTATGCTCTCAATAGCCTCAATTTTCAATTATGAATGAAGCCTATCAAATTATCCAGTAGTTCTAAAGATATGCGTGTACAAACAAAAATATAAAAAATAACAGATTTATAATCTGTTAATGTTTTCTATTACTCCATTCCCATAAAAAAACTGTATAAATAAAAAAAATATGTATATAAAGGTTTTACTCTCTACAACAGATAATAGTTTCGAAGGTGCAAGAGCACTTGTGGCCACACGTTAGTTTAAAAGTAATAAATGCCAAATCCTTAGTTTTAAACAATACTGTAAATGTCAAAAACAGCTCAAATGAGCCATAGATCTCGTATTGCACCAACTTGGCGCCGTCGTGAAACCAAAAAAATTAACAACAATACACAGTTCGGGTCGTTTGACTTCGCAGGGGTAACAAAGGGACTTTTATTTGTTTTTATGTCGTTTTCTGATTGTAGGAGAACTAAATGATTAGTAATATACCCAGTTTTTGTGTCGTTTTGTTAGATTTTCATATATAAATGGGGAACGGAAGTGTCTTAATGGGAACAGAGTATCTTAAGACTAGGTTCCCAGGTTCCCTTTGCCTACTCTATATCTCTATATATAGCTACTATTCTAATTCTATTTTCATATAGAAATTACTATAAATTGACTAAATTATTGAGTAAAACATAAATATTTAGAGGAAGCAGATCAAAATTAAGCAATTATTTGAAATAATAACTATTACACTTAAATTTGACTATTAAGTATTCAGTCACAGGTCAACAAGTATTCACAGATTGTAGTTACTGTACATACAATAAGTTTGTAAAAATCGATTGAAAGACTTGTTCAATTAAGAAAATAAGAGTGTGATATTCTTTTAATCTTACCATTTTGATTATTGCTTTTGATCTTATTAAATTAAAAACCTTAATATTATAAAATTTAAATTAAATGAACGGCATGACATTGGACGATTTAGACAGAGATTGGTTATAGTTATAGTAAAATAATACATTTGCCTGTCGGTTTTGAATAAAAAGAGTAGAGTGTCAAACGTTAAAAAAAAACACCACGTCCCTATCGAACTGTAAAGTATTTAACTCAAGTTTAGTGTACAAGTACAAATAAATCTTAAAGTAAAGTAGTGTCTTAATTAGACAAACGACGTCAACGATGGTATATAAATCAGTTAAGAAATTGCTTTCCGCAGGGACACACCCACTCGACTGAGCTTTAATAGCGCGTGCAACAGAAATATTAGATGCGTGTTTGGGGATATTTTTTGCTTCGAAACCGAATACTGGCGTCTAGACATGTGTAGGAATGGGGTTCAAATTAACACGGGCGTGGGTAGAAATTAATTGGCTCAACTTGATATTGTTAAAAGGCGTTAAGTTTTTCGTTAGAATATGGTCCATTTTGATTTAAGAAAAATAACTAAATTGAAATAGCAACTATTTTAAGCAATTTTAGCACAAGTGACAATGTCAATTAAAGTAGAGAGCGATGAGGTTCCTTCATCAGATGTTTTTGTATAGTACATTTAGTTTGTTAACATTTTAAAATAAATAAATCAATAATCTTTTTTTTAATACAACAAGCAAAATTTTGGCAAATGGGCGGAAACTAGAGAACGCAGTAAGACGCCAGGTTTCTCTTGTTGTATGAGGAATACAGAGTGAAACTAAAAAAACGAATGAGCGAACGAAACGATTAAAAATAAGTTTAGCATGTGAGATACTGTTTCGTTATAATGGGCAGCCCTACTAAACGGTCAGTCGTTTATTTAGCTTCACGCTGTATCCCACACACAGCAGGGTAGGCAGAGGGAACCTAGTGTTAAGACACTCCGTTCCCCACTTTCTGCCGAATTTTGGAGGCATTGCGTTTTGAGTGGCAGAACTCAACGCCGCGCTTTGCCTCGACACCAGAGCGAAGAAATGGAAATATAAATTTAAGTAAATATTTCATATCCTCGAGTGGGGATCGAACCCACAACCAGTCGATTTTTACAGTCACACCCTGTGCCACTGCGCCACGACCGGCCTCTACGGTCAGTCGTAAATCACATATAATAACAATACCTTCACCATTCACTAAACAAACCTTTATCAACACAATTACACGGCCGTTAAGGAGTAATTAAATTGATTCGGCCCTTACATCCGAAAATAATAAATATTTTGCACGAATTGCTAACTATAAAAACGACGTTGGTCATTAAGTTGCAAAACGAAAAAAGGTTTTTATCTGGAATCACGTTATCTTATTTGTAATACGAGAATCGTATTTTGTTCCTAAGCCCATGGGATCGGTTGTGGAAAAAATTGCAATTCTTATCTACAATGGATAAATTTCACATTTTTGTTGTTTTTCTGTAGATTGTCTAGTGATATGACGTCTAGATGGCGTCGGTTTATTGTTTAGTTTTCAATTGTTTTTAAAATCCACTATGTTAGATTTAAGATACATATCTAAATTCCACTTTCATTAATATTATAGTGATTATTTAATTTCTTAAGTTACTGTTATTTGAAAATTTATCATGTTTTATTCACCTCCAGTGTTTTTTATGGTATGTACAGGAAAGGAGCTAGTTAATAATTTTTGACTTAAGTAATAATAACAGTATAATAGCGAAAAGTCTCGACCAATATCTTAAGAGATCATCGCTTAGCTGTTAGATCTAGAACCGGATGCAGAAGGCAGTTTTATTTGAGACGGCGCGTATTGTGAGGAGGTTCCTCTCTCTAGAGCCCTAAACACTGATGGCTTGGACCCTTGTCCCACCCTCGAAAGAGTGTTTTTTTTTTAAATATTTAAATGTGTTTTTTATAACAATTTATATTTAAAAATGTAAAATTTATTTCTGTCATGTAATAAAAGTATATATAGTATACGGTAATATATGACTTTTAGCCAAAAATCTTTATTACTGGCGATGACATGTAAACAAATTATTATATTACGTTTATTTTGTAACGAGGAGAAAACATAAATAAATCAATTTATCAACTGTTTCACGGTTGACGCTTTACACATTTACAGCAATAAGAATTAAGCCGACAAAAATATAGAACCTTAAAAGTTTGATGACTAACCAAATATTCCATTTCTCTTATTTTTCAAAACATTAGTCATTAGTAATCTAAGCAATGTAAATTGATATTGTTATCCAATCAAAGATTCAGAGCTACACAAACATATCATCAATAAAACATGAACAATATTCAAAATAAAAAAAAAGTATCTAAACATATTATTAGATAAAAGGAATAATCGATCAATACGAAAAGTCAAACATCGATTTAAGGAATTCCAAAGACTCGGAAATGGTACCGTCCGTCTCAGCGGGCGGTCTTCAGTCAATTAATAAACGATCTCTTTACGTAGGAAGCTGCGATGACATATTTAAGTATCTCAATTTCCAACCGGTGTCTTGATACAATGAAAAATTTTGTACATAAAACTAATGTCGTAAGTTTAAATTTTCAAAATCACCATAGAAAACACATAAATACTGTCATTTAAAGCAAAGATTGTACAGATTTTTAGTAACATAATGCAAATTTATTATGAGCGCGGATGGAAAGAGAGCTGATTTTCTCCTTTTATCTATTCCGCAAAAGACGGTCGTTAAGTTAAATAAAATACAATCGAGCCAATGAAACAGTAAATATAAAAGGACTCTCGGTTCCACAAACCGATAATTCCATCGACACTCCGTGTATTTACTAAAATAATCATCAAAGTGTTTTTTATTGGTGGGACGACAAATGTCAACCAGCGTGGCTGAGTAGCAAACACGTGTTTCATACAGTCTAACAATATTTAGTGATGCTTTATTAGTCGCGTAGAAAATGAAAACAACCGTTTCAAAGCAGATGTTATAAGCAATAGACTCAGTGACGGACTAATTGGAGACAAATTCGAAATAATAAGCCGAATAATTAACTGGTACGACTCTTTTGAACTTCAAGTTTGAATGTGTGGAATATTTGTAACAGATTTGAGGTTGGTATTGGTTTATTACTAAATATTATAATAATAAAAAATGTGGCGTTGAGTTTCGCCACTTAACACGCGATGCCTCAAGATTTCGGCGGAAAGTGGGGAATGGAGTGTCTTAACACTAGGTTTCCTCTGCCTACCATGCTGTGAGCGGGTTACACCTGATTTAATTTATTTTAAAAAAGATGACTACAGACAAATATCTGATTGAAATTTTGTTGAAAATTGGCAATCTATTATTTAAAGCCTACACAAAATACAACATAAAAATCAACACAAACTCTATTTCTTAATTTATACTAATAAAATAGAACACCAACGCAAATGTAAACAAATTAATATCACGATTTCATTAAACTAACGTATAATTAAAATAATATTTTTACGTGTTGTGAAACGAATCTTTTTAACGTGTATTTATTCTGACTTGGTCAGTTAGCCTTGTGATTTGCATTTGAAATTTAATAATTAAGATCGTATTTTCTCACATACAGTTAAATTAATTAGAAACGTAATTTGAATAATTAACATTTATAGCGATAACTGTGGGGCTGAGAGGCTCCAAATGTGATGTAAAGTACTGCATCAGTTCTAGTGCAGCAATCGAAATACATCATGTAAACAAAAATACGTATGATATTAGCAATTATTACAAATTGACTTTTCTCATTTAATCATATACCTAAACACAAGTTACAATTAAAAATAAACGTTTCTAAGTAAAAGAGGCTTGGAGGATAATAAATCTGGACGAAAAACGACTAAGAGACAAACCCGGGCCGGCTCTCATTAACTTCACTTAACAAGTATTCACATATCGAGGATGCTAATAAAACTCAAATCCAATTGGCGTCGTCGTTTGATTTACAACGTATCAATAAAAGAGAAGGCTATCATTACGTTTTATTTCTACAATAAAAGTAATGTACTCGTATCCTCAGTTAAGCGCTGAAATAAAGACCTAAAGCAAACTTATTATAATGGATAGCAGAGTGGTCATCTTAGATTGCTTAGAAAATGACTGCGTTTAATTACGCCGATCATAAAACATAACGTCTATGTAAAAGTTATAATTAGATTTCAAGCCAAGTGCCCACAGCGGTTAGTATCTGTTTAATTGGTTTGAAATAAACATTTCTATTAAATATTTAGTCTTTAAATTACATAAGCAAAAAAAATTGTATGGTTCATTTTTGCGAGATGTTAGAATATCACATTTAAAACTTTTTTTTTCTTATTAAAAAATAATAATTATTAATTATTATTATAAATAATTATTAATTATTAGCACAAAGCGTATATTTAGGTTGTCAACTACTGCCATTGAAAAGTTTTAAATCTTTTATTTTCTTAATTAAATTTTGTTCTAATTATTCAAATTCTAAAGGATGGACGGAGTAAAAAATATATGCTTAGTAACAATTGGCAGAATTAGCGGTTATATGACATCTATATTTCAAGTGGTGGAGCATAAACAATAGTTTAAAAAAAAAAGAGATCGTAAAATAAAACAAGGGAAGAGATATGTCAAGATAGTTTGCGGGGGGCGACGGCGCCGACCTTCCAATTAAAAACACACCTTTTGGACACATGCTCGCTCCAACTAACGCCAAAAAAAAAGTCGAGGACCACATCCGTTACCGTTTATCACCTTTTTTATAGAATCAGTGCACTTTTTGTGTCACTGCAAATTTAAAGATGCTACTTGGTTTGTTTAGACTTTCGAATAATATACAAGTCCGGGATAAGATACATATATTTATCTTCCAATTTCATTAGGTTTTAACATTTTAGTTGCATTTGTAACATGCGACGAACACTTTGTTACAAACAGATGTTCGTCATGGTGAAAATGGGATTTATTTGTCACGTTTTCTTTCCTATATTATTGCTGAAAGCTACATGAATTCCGGTATACTTATAGTAAAATATATGCAGAAAGATTTTAAACCAGTATTAATCAACTTATAAGATATGTTTTTGTTAATATAGAATTGTAATTAATCTCATCTACAACAAATACAATGCCACAAACTACACCAACTTGCTCTATTTACAGAGAAAGTAAAATAGCCAAAGCGTCGAATGAAAATTAATTAAATACAAAAATATTTGTGAAGTGTAAGCATATTAAAAAAAATATTAAGCATGTGAATATTATCAATATACATATATGTATGTATGGTACATATATACCTTAGTCCGCACAAGTTTGGCGTTCTCTTTACACATCTTGGCTAAAGAGTGATACTCGCCGCGCGCTGCACACAGTATCCACTGCTTTTGCTTCGAGTCCAGTGGATCCGTCTCCTTGTGCTCCAGCTGTAAGATTAAATATATTTAATGGCACATACATATTTGATACCATATAGTCATTGATGCTTAACTAAGAATAAATTTGGTCAATGGCTATTATAATACACAATGTGAGAAAAAAATATAATACGTATCAACAATTTGTACAGAACGAAAAAATAACGCCTCAACAGATTAGAAAATGTGTTAACGAAATTCGGTCTATATTTGAAATTTATAAATAAGATGCATTGTAAAACAAATTAATAATATAAAGGGAAATATAATTTATAAATTATAACATGAACATTTTAAAGTCAATTTATGGCAATTTTATTACCTTATGGGCATGATTAAAAATTTTGTCATGATCTTAAATGTTGTAAAACTTCTCTAGAAGATACTACTAATTTTTATATATCCTTATTTTGATCAGGTGCGTAAAAATTATATTTTTTAATATGGTTCATTTGTGAAATATCATGAGAATTAAAAACAACCAGTAGTAAAGTAACATGTAAAACTAAACAAAATCTATTGATATAGGCATATAGCCCCAAGTCTATTTAAAGTCTAGGTAAGATTTTAAGTTAATTGGATCGTGCTTATTAACTTAGGTATTAGTATTTATTTTTTGGTTAGTTTCTTAGCACTAAAATTTGTAATAATTTTTACAAGTTTTAGTTCAAATTCTGTCGTCCGCTGAAACTAAACCTATATTTAGTGTCACAGGACGACAAACGTATTTGTCAACGTTGCTTTTAAATATAAAATTAATGAATATCAAAAGTCATCAGACAGGCACAAGTCAAAGTAATCACAAGCCACTGCAGGAATATTGCGTGAAAATATTCAAACTTATAGTTTACTCAAAATATTATAACATCTAATTTAAAACAAAAATTCATAATAATAGCGTGTGGCGATAAAATTAATTCCATCTGTTGTGTTACTGAAAGAAAAGAACAATTTTACACGAATACTAATGTTCGCTGTTTATTTAACGCGCCAGAAACTTGTTTGAAATATTATTCTATTTGTAATTATAAAACGTATAACCGTTTGTTTTTGCCCGTGTTTACTACGTTTTTCTTTTAAATTTTGTCAGAAGGTAGTTTTTTTTAAATATATTAAGAGTTAAACTTATTTTATTTTTACATTCGAAATAGAAATATAAAATATATGGATTTTATATTCTTATAGAGTACCTACTATACTATGGTGATAAGTAGGCATACGTAGTTCCACGCTTTGACCTGTGCATGAACCTGTGTAAGTACAAACTTACACAGCGTGATATCTTCAGTCTTATTCGACAGTTATAGGTATAACTAAGTTTTACATGTATTTTTCAATAATTTAGTTTTACAATAATAAATAATTTCACTTACCGAAGCTCTGTCCTCTTCGTCGACACTCTGTAACAAATACATGAGTAAATTGCATTTCATTGTTTCTAGTTTTACCATTCCTCATTTAAATATTATAGATTATAGGTTAATACTGATTGATTTGATAATCCATGTTCAGTCATTCAGAGAAGGAGTACTCCATATAAAGTATGCTACGACTATAGTAGAGTATTGTATTGAGTAGTAAAAGAGGAACGGAGTGTTTTAACACTACTCCTCTGCTTAACGCTAAGCTGATTTAGTAGGGTATTTAAAATAATTACAAAAAAATATATATCCGAGAAGCATATATATACAATGAAATATGAAATAAACGTATTGCGCTGAAAACAAAAGATGAGCATTATAAATAAAAACAATATTTACATACATAATAAATATCTTAAAGACACATATAAATTAATCGGAACCTAATATTTCAAAATTAATAAATGAGTACTTATATTGTGAAAATAATATTTTGAATTAATGGTCAATAAATTCGAATCCTCCCGTCTTCAGGCTTGCGTTGCGATTGAAGGAGGTAACGGAAGGTATTAAGGTTCTTATTTTGTAAATAACAAATGGAGATCCTATTTGACATGGGTTAAAGTTAAATTTTCAATGAAAGTTGAACGACGTAAGCGGTTTCGGCGATGGGGGCCCGGGCGTGCGTTGCTCAGCATGGCCACTTTACCACCTGTCGTTACATATTTATGTCTACACTATTGCCCTCACTGTTAGGGACTTCAATATTGACAAGATAACATCCTTAATGTGATGTGTTTGATTTAATAAGAAGATTAAGTTTGTACGTTGCCGGTTTTTTGGGGTTCGCGATTACGACAACTAACGATTGAAGTAATAAGGTGTTTGTCTCAAATCATTGGCTAAAAGTGACAATTTAAAATATTTCAAAATCAATACTAAGCTACAGAGCTAGTATCATATTTTTTACTAATAATCACAGTGTATAGTAAAAGCAATTTTAGTATGCAAATAGTACTTATGTGAAATTTTATGAACGTACATAAATTGAGATTGCTCCAATAAATGGTTGGAGGGTTGATTTGTAACATCCACGTAACTGTAAATCGCATTTGCTTTCTACTAACAGATACGTTCGACTCCAACTAGAACAACATCGCGGCCGTAATTAAATGCGATTATTAGTTTATCGAAGGTAAATTAACATAGGAGAATATGTATGTAGATATATGTATATGGTGTTATATAAATGCTTTGTAGGCTCAACTTAACTGATACAGGCTATATATTAATGTGCAACTCACACTTAATAGTATTATAATTAATTTGTTAATATTAATTTTCAACGTGTATTTAAGTCTATCTATCATTGTAAGATTATAAATTACATCCAATCTTACTTAGAATAAATATTTGTTGTTCGTAACTTTATAAGGTGAGAATTTGATCTGAATTGTAAATACAATGGGAGACAGAGTGTCTTAAAATTTACGATAGGAAGAAACTTGAATATTGAAAGACGCCATTGCGTCGCCTTAGGGTCCCGTCGTGCGTGCCTCACCGCAGGACGCCGCTTGTAGGCATTATGGTGGCGACGGCACGCTACGATCGATACATGTCATACCAGCCAGCGTTGCTCGTTATACGCTATATATTGATGGCATTTAATTTTCTATTTTACATATGAACACAAATTTAATATAAAAAATATATGGCAATTGCCCTAATTGATAATAATTAATATACAACATATTTATGATTTACATTCATATCGACAATCCAGTACGAGTATATGCAGATTGATCTGATCTGGCGACAAGAGAATCCATATAAATAATTAGCAATTTTAAATTATTTGTTCTTTTATTCAACTTCCCATATCATTAACTTAATGGAGGGTCTTATCAAAACTCTTATCACTCTGTTGACGCTATGTTAAAACCAGATAAGCGAGGCATTTATACCTGTATCTAAGAAACGCTTAATTTTAACTGTTACGCGTCGAGCCAAAGTAAAAGTTTTTTTTTTAATTTGATGCAATCGCATAGCATAATATACTTTACTTAAAATATATCTTTTATGAAATGTAAATTTCAATAACAAAAAATAAATAATATTTTTTTGGAACCACTATAGATGCAATAGATTTTGGTGATGTCATAAAAACTAGCAATACACATTAATTACAAACCAATCTAAACTGTTATAAACACGCAACAAAAAAACAAACATAACTTATCAAAATCTCAGAAACAAAACTGCGGTTGCAAAAAGATAAAGAAAAAGAAAAGACTCTATATCACATCATCACGCGTGTCCGACGAAACATGTTTCCCGATCTGTTAGAATTCAATTGTGCTATTATCATTCAATAGAGGCTAATTTTACATCGACAAGCCTCGTTAATTGTGGCAAGTGATTCTCAGAGCCAGCCAAAGGAGAACAATGAAATCGGTCATATTTTCCCGCCAGCAGACCGTGCTTATCTCCCATCGTGAATATAAAATAGTACCAGTTTGTTCAAATGACGGCGACTTGAAATGTTTTCGCCAACTTTATGGATATATGGAGTGTTAATTAATTAAATAATAATATTTGATGGCCCTTTTTTTCGTTAGAAAGCTGTAGGTGTTGTACTAATAACTATTATGGTTATATTATACTACTATATATATTTGATGAGTTATCATGTGATTGAAAAAAATGCGATTCTTTTTTAAATTAACAATGTAAATAGTAGTTTTTTTGTCCTAAATTTTATTAAAAATAATATATGTAAGACGATTTAAATGTCACAAGAATTAAAGATATATATGAGTTATAAATTATTTTTACTTTTTTTTACTTTAATTTAATCCAGAGAAATTAAACACATTTTCACAATGCATAAACAGTACACAAGTAGTTAGCAGATGGACTGAATATTTTAGAGCAAGCTCTACTCGTAAACACGACAAGGTATAATCATCAACTTAAAATTAAAGTCGAGATGAGTTGACTGAGGCAATAAAAAGGTAGCGTTTAGATAGGTAGCCACTAAAAACAAATTGAATTTCGCGTTTAACACTCACTTAGCCAGAAGCTTTAAAGTAATACGATTAAGCTAGCTACTTTAACACAATCGTTAAACCTACTGATTAGATACTGACGAACTTATCTGGGATATTAATGTTTTCGCTTTATTAGTAGACTTCGCATATCACGTCTGTGCAGTTGAATAAGATCTTTATTAAACTTTCAAGGATGATAATTAAAAGGAACCAACATTTAAAAAAAAACCGGTCAAGTGCCAATCAGACTCGCATACCAATCGTTCTTTGCCACTTTTAGGATTGTAGACCAATGGGAGGTACAACTTATAAAAGTAAACAAAAAAGTTTGTAGCCTGGCTCTGTACAGAACATTTTCTTTTATTTATATCATACATTTGTATTATTAATTATTAGTTACACTCCAGCCAAATATTACAAATTATAGTAACACAACCAATAATATGGTAAAACACTTAAAACATCCACATCTACATACCAACAAACCGCAGTCGGTTGAACCTTTTTAACAGCAATCAAAACGTGCGTGAGGCACACGACAATAACGTTACAGTTCACAAGTCACGAGGCGCCGTTGAATAGGCTATGCATCATGAATAATAGCGAAATAGGCACTGTAGGTATAGTCTACCCGAGCGCAGTATTCACTTGGGACGTCAATCGTTATTATAAATTTCGTTTGATTAAATTTAACACATTTCATCAAACTGGTTTAGGTAAAATTATCTGAAAATATTTTGATATATTTTAATTTGTGTTTAGAAATTTCATGTGTAATTAGCTTATCATGGCTTCGTTCAGTAGGTACCAACGTAATTAGTGGTAGGTACCTATTTATTAAAAATAAAAAAATAAATTAGCTTCACGCTGTATCCCGCACACAGCAGGGTAGGCAGAGGGAACCTAGTGTTAATACACTCCGTTCCCCACTTTCTGCCGAATTTTGGAGGCATTGCGTGTTGAGTGGCAGAACTCAACGCCGCGCTTTGCCTCGACACCAGAGCTAAGAAATGGAAATATAAATTTAAGTAAATATTTCATCTCCTCGAGTGGGGATCGAACCCACAACCAGTCGGTTTTTACAGTCACACCCTGTGCCACTGCGCCACGACCGGCCTCTACCTATTTACCTACGTTTGTACGACCTATTTATTAATTAGTTATTATTTCATCATTTAAATATTGGCACAGGTCGTACAAACAATCAAAATCGCCTAAGCGCCTACTTACTTACGTAGTTCACTTAGTTCACTAGTAAAAAGTTAATATACAAATAATTTAACAATAAATATAACAGACTGATTTCTGAATAGACCAAAAATAGTTGATATTAAGATGTACATCAAGAAATCACAGAGGAAGCGGCTTATAAAAAAAATAACCAAAACGCATAACATTTAGAATTATCTCTTTATAGCAGTGAAAAAGGACAGCACTTATAAAATGTTTGTAGATTAATTTTTTGAAAGTGAAATTGAGTAGCGGATGCGAGCGTCGACAGTCTATTTCAGTTTTGATTTATGCGTTTATCCCGACCGGGTGGCAATGTGGCATATTAGTGAGAAATTGTTCAAATAATAAATTATGGACTTCCTCGTTCGGGTGTATTTATATATGCCAACTGGTGTCAATCTCGAGCTTGTAAGTGCACTAATTGTTGCGTTGATTTATTTACGGGTCTTGTCAAGCGTAATGCAACGCTAATTGTTCTCTAGTGACAATCGCGAGTGATTCAATTTATAGCAAATACGTAAATGGTATATAACGTTTTACTTATTTATTGATGTAATGTGGTTATATTATATTTTTTTCATATTTAATAATTGGCTTTATAAAATTCACCAATATCCATATCTAAGATAAAATAAGATTTGCAGAATCGTTCAATTGTAGATATACGTATAGAATGAATATAAAGGGTGCAACGCGATCGATGGATCAATGGTTGTCTATGGATAGAGGATCTCAGTATCTATCCATTTCACCTCCATGTATGTTAGCCGATTTTCATTTGACAATTTGTTTTTTGGAAAGTCGATTTCTTGAAAAAAATTGGCCAATACAACCCGACTGTTGAGTCTGCGCACAGGTTAATTTTTTTCAATATACCTCAATATTAGGCCTTTTTTATAATGTAATATTTAAAAACTATCGGCGTATGAATCTTGAAAATAACATTACAACAAAAATCGTTTTTAAATAAGCTATATTTTATCAATAACTTTCAAGGGCTGTAACGAAAAAAATTACTAGTGATTTTTTTCCAGAAGTAATTTTAAAAATGATTATGCATTATGCATATAAAGAATAAACACAACAAAACGCAAAAAAAAATCATCTATAAAACCTTCAACTAAAAACTTTATGCAATAAAATCAAACGATATTTAATTATCTCTCCGAAATATTTGTCATTCTTCTAAATAATTTAATTGTTTCTACTCTAAAATTTATTTATAGTCATTTGCAGTTCTTAAAGAAGAAGATACACAAAAGTAGTCGAGAAATATTTATTCCACAGTATGTGAAAATTTATATTAACCATCAAGTGCGTTAGTTAGTTCACGGCCTGTGCTAGGACAGCTTTACAATATCAAAATATATGAACTCAATAAACATTGTTTGATTATAATAGACTAGTAAAAAATGCAAACACCTATGTGAATATAGTAAATTCTCGTAATAAAAAAATCGCCAGTAGTTTTGTGACGCTATAGCCCTTGAAAGTTATTGATAAAATTTGGCTTATTTAAAAACGATTTTTGTTCTCATCTTATTTCCAAGATTTATATGCCAATAGTTTTGAAATACAACATTATAAAAAAGGCCTACTTTTGAGCTATATTGAGAAAAAAAATCACGTGCGCAGACTCAAAAGTGGGGCTGTATCTGCCAATTTTCTTTAAGAATTTTTTTTTCCAAAAAATCACAAATTCTCAAATATCTGCTGAACCACTGAAAATCGGCTAACATACATGGAGGTGAAATGGATAGGTACTGAGGTCCTCTACCGATAGACAACCGTTGATCCGTCGATACACCCTGTATAATCCTGGAACACATAATAGTAAACCTATTGCGTCGTAAAAATTAGATGCAAAAAAATATTTCCTAAGCTATTTGTAAGATATAATTTTTATCTATTTTTAAATTACGAATTCGATGATACTACTTTGCGTTTCTCCAATGTTAGCACAGCAAACGTGATAAAATCTCATTCATTTTAACATTTTAATCTATTCCACAGCAAGTGTGATAAAATCCGTCCGTCCGTTAAAAAGTAGAAACTACCTAAGAAATATATTTTATAGTATTTTATTACAAGTGTCCAATAAGTCTACTATTAGCAGTTTCAAAATTATCCATTTATTACGAGGCACCCGTGTATCATAATCGATACCAACATGACACCAGCATCGAGACTCAGTTGAGATATTATATATAACTACTACTATTAATAGTACCTGTGATGAATGTTGACTATTAGGTAAAAATATGATTTCTTTTCACAAAGTTGGCAAAGTTGGAGGACGAAATCAAATCTTAACACTAGGTTCTCTATGCCTACTCTGCTTAACGGAGTGTGTGAAATAAAAAAACTAAACAGTATCTTGAATACAGCCAGTAATAGTTGTTGTTTTGTAAACAAATAAATATTTTAACATTTTACTTAGTAATCCCTTGTATATTGATTACACTGTGGTAAACGCATAAAGCAATTGCAAAATCCATTAGCTTTCGGGGCGTACGTAATATTTGTCATTAGGACCTTTTGTTGCTCGAATTGTACCCCTCGTAGGGGGTGTGCCGTTGAAATTATTTATTATATAAATTTTTGTTTTCATTCAACATCTCTCTTGGGTTATTTTTTAATGTGACCTTTGGGGGTAGTATGAGTTATTTTACTGTATGGGCTAGCCTAATGTTTATGATCCTGTAAAACCTCAATTTGTCATTTTATTTTTTAATATATACATGAAATGTCATGTAGCATTGCCTTGCTAGTGTTGCTTTGCTCTTAGTTCATTTTTCGATGAAAATATGTAGAATATGTTTTTTTTGCTTTTGTAGATATAAAACCCATGCCAGAATATTGTTAGTTGTGGCACAGGGGCACAAGCATTCATGTTGTGGGTTCTATTCCCACTCATGAAATATTTAATATTTTAATTTCTACGCTCTCATATCGAGGCAAGCCGCGGCGTTGAGTTCCGCCATTCAACATGCAGAACCTCCAGAAGTCAGCGGGAAGTGAGGGAACGGAAGTGTCCTAATGGGAACGGAGTGTCTTAACACTAGGTACCCAGGATCCCTTTGTCTACCTTGGTATGTGTAAGCTACCGCGAGAAGCTAAAGGATAGGTAGGTATTGACCAATGTAACGATTTATATGCTATCGCGTAAACTCAAAATTTTAGTAAATAAATTATTTATACATTCTATGATAATTTTAAATTAAAGCACTTTGTTGTCCGGCTGTTTGTCTGTTCGTTAAAATCATTTTTCCCAAGATCGCGTAGATGTATCAAGCTGTATTTAATATTGAATTTTCAAGTCTACAATTTCTTGGAGGACTGAAAAAGTTAAACTTCTAAACACAATCAGAAGATACGCCTTTCTATGTCATATTTATTTTAATTTCACGTACATATTACCTGAAGACAAATAGTTTACTTTTTTAATTGTTTTTTCACCTGCATATGGATACCATCCGGAGCACTCTTTTCTTTGGGGAGGTTAATTACAATACATGCTGGGCATATCGGAATCTTTTATTTTAGACATTTCCTTTAACATTTTAAAAGGTTTCTTAGTTCTTTTAAGAAGAGATTTTACTAAGACATTCTTTCGTTGAAACCAAAGTTTTTTCGAAAGCCAAATTGTATTGAGACCTATTCAAGATGTAATTTTTTTACTGTTAGAATTTAAAAGAAATCCAGTTAGTGGTAGGAGGTCTACATCTGCAAATGGTATAAGAGTCAGAGAGGCAAGTTATTAACGATTTAGCAACTACCCTCTTTAATTCGCCCGTTTTGATACGAGTTTTCCGCGTGAAAGAAATAATCTGACATATTACTCATACACATAGACACAAACACTTGGTAATATTTATAGTCTTTTGCCTAATAAAATATCAAATATCTTTTGGAATATGTATATACAACCACAAAGCAAATAAATACGATATAAATAAAAAAAAGTCGCCCGATTTTTGGAATGTTAAATAAATGGCAAATAGAGAGAATGAGGTCGGTGTCAGTGACACTAACAATCTTATATGGAAAGAGTAGTGGCTAATGAGACACTCAGCATCGATATAATTAATTACAATTTTTTTAATTTTATATTTTACTAAGGGCTTAGGTAAACCTAAGGGTCATATTATTAACTACAAAATTTTTATATAGATAGGGTTCATAAAACAAATTAATAAAATATATTTTTACCGTAAACATTGTGTATGATTCTGTTTTACATTTTTATTATGACCTTTACCTAGAGTGTAATAATTAAAACTGTTCATTTTTGATAACTCGAACTTCCGGGGTGCCGGGCCACTTATCGATTTGGCTCAACCGGTATCCGATCACTAAAAATGAATCGATAATGATCAAATTCACGTCATTTCCACCGCCGAAGGGTTATGACAAAGGTTTTACAATTCAATTAGCGCCAGGTGTCGACTGGGCAACGCTTACGAACTGCGCAACATTTTATTATTCAAAAGAGTTTTATTAGACGAGATAAGGGCATTCATAGTTTTATTTTAATAATTTACTTGACCTTTTCAATTGTTTATTTGGAATATTTAATATTTATAAGGGTCCCGCTAACGATTCGTTTATAGACGGCTAATGTGAATTGTGTCAACGTGTACAAATTATTATATACAAATGTACAAATTATCCACGTAATTATAGATTACACGCAGGTCAATACACAAGTTTATTTTAAAATACCTGCAAGCTGAGTTGAGCAAAAATATTGAGAGTGGCTTGAAAATAGTGCATATTAAAATAATTGGTACGCTATTATTATTATCAAATTTAGTTCAATTAAGAGTCATATGAGGAGGAACTGTGCGGTAGTTGGTTTGTACGCGGTAATCTTGAGAACTGGTTTGTTTATTATTTAGTATGCAATACAGAAGTATTATTTTTTTATTGCGTTCATAGTATTAGGGAATGCTTGTCTTTTTATTAGTTGTAGGTGCAAATAATCAAAAGTAATTATATTCCTACTATGGATACGCAGATGTATTCGGCATGGATATATCCGGGATGTTAAATCACATAAAATCTTTAACATTGACACAAAAACTAAAAAAAATGTGTTAACGTGGCATACAAAACACTATTTAACATAGATAAGGTCAATTACCATAACAAAGAATAGTATGTAAGGATTTAGTAGCTGAATGGCAAGAAAATAAGAATCCATATATTTAACGCGTCTGTCTATATGTATAACATATAGTGTTATAGCCACTTTATTCGGAAGCTATTAGAAATCCACAGATAAACTGGGACTATTTTTTTTCATTAAATTGTGCGGGGTCTATAAAATTGACATTCATGTGTATAAAACAATTTTTCCTCAAAGTCTAAAGTTTGAAACGTACACATCATCTTATTTGGTTAAGATGTGTGTCCCGTTTCTCAAAAATAATATTTAAAGTTGGTATGTATGTCTGTGTACAAGAAGCATGTAATATTATTTCATTCATTTCACTTCCTACTTTCCTAACATATTTAAATATATATATATATATATATATATATATATATATATATATATATATATATATATATATATACATATATATTTAAAAGTTACAATATAATATAATAATCTATAGAATATCGAATAGAAAACCCTAAAACCATCAAAATTTCATTTACCTTTATTACATACAAAGAATCGTAAAACTAACAAAGTTTATCGCGACGATGTCACTTATCACATAGTTAGAGTTTAAATTGTTTAACTACAGCCGGCCAACAGGTGTCTCGACCCTTCGTTGAGGTCCGAAATTTATATAATTACTACTCAACTTGGGTAATAATTAGGTAAGTAAATAGTAAGTAACAAGGGGCCCAATTAAAATGGCGATTAGAAACATCTTGACTTTTAGAAAGGGTTATTAGTAAGTTTCAAAAGTATTTATTATTTTTGAATTGAAAAGTATTTTTTTATGGGGAATTAGGGTAATTTTAACGTTTTTTTAAAGTCTATATATAATTTAGTTTTGTTTGAAAAACAGGTTTGGAATTCCAATTAGATCGTATTAAAATCATTAAACTCAAGTTCGTTGAAGGCTTTCGTATCCAAAGCGTAAAATCTATTACTAAGATTCCGCAATCTGTCCGTCTGCCACCAGGTTGCATTTCATGAATCGTGATAGTCACAGTTGAAATTTCGACAGATAATGTATTTACTGTATTTACAGCTTCACGCTGTATCAGGATAGGCAGAAGGAGTCTAGTGTTAAGACACTCCACCTCTCGTTTTCCGCCAAATTCTGGAGGCATTGCGTGGTGCGTGGCAGAACTCAAAGCTGCGCTTTTACCTTGACACTAGAGCGAGGAAACCTGTCGCGTTTTACAGTCACACGTTTGTGCCACTATGCCACGTCTGGCCTATGTATTTCTTTAACAACAAATATTAGAAAACAGAATAAAATAAATATTTATATATATTTGGGAACCCCATACAATAAACTTATATAGTTTGAGAGTCCAACTAACACTTGGCCTGTTTTTTAAACTTCGAAATCATCTTTTATCTTATCAATTTCTCTGTTTTAAATCTCAAATTTACACTATATTATATAATTTATTAAATATTTTGAGTTAGAAATTTCGAGTTAAAAAAGTTAAAAGAATACTTTCAGTTATTTTATGTTAAATTTTATTTTAAAGTTTACATTATAAAATATAACAGAAGAATAATATACCAAAATATGATAGAAAATTTCAAATCCAAATGACTTTGATATTAGAAAAAAGCTAAAAACATTATTTTTTATAATTGCAGTTTAGATACGCAGATAAAGCAGTGAAAGGCAAAATAATCATTGTTTATGTTATTTAAGAACAATGTGGGCACTAATATCTGAACCATATAAGAAATATGATCAAATTACTTTGTTATTCTATGTTCATATAAGCTCACATTTTAACCTGGTTCTAAGACATTCTATTTTCTGCTCCCCACCTAAAACTAGAAAACACACTATGTTTTGCCAGGACGCAGAAATTAAATTAATTTATTACCCCAAATGTCGATCTAAGCTCCATGTCCCAACCATCATGTTTACATACTGTTTTACTGAGTTCTGATGACCTGATGTTAATAAAAGGATAGCATATTTATAAAAGAAAACAAAACCTAATTGAGTGGTTATAAGATTCACCAAAAATATTTTTTATCAATGTAACTTTCTTGAAAATATACTGTACTTATTTGAATTTACTAAAAAATATATATTAATTTTAATAAGTGATATTTTTATATTATTATGCAAAGTATTTATTTTTATATTATATATTTTGCACTAATATTCTTTACGCTTCATGATATTATCTAACAAAATTATAATATAAACTGTGAATTAAAGAATATTATTTATTTTTAGATATTTTAGACATCATCAAATTTCATATTTATTGTATAAAATATTTACCATTTTTAATTTACCTATAGTTTAAAACATGAACAATACAAATGATATGTAATAATATTTTTTTTATTTTTTGTTTTGCTTCATGCTGTATCCCACAATATTGCATGGTAGACAAAGGATACCCAGTTTTAAAACACTCCTTTTCCCAACAATCTCCCAATTTTTGAGATATTGTATGTTATGTAGCAGAATTTAATATTTTCCCTTATTATCTGAGCAGGGAAATGAAAATAATTCATTCCTCTGAGTGGTGAATTAATACCTACATTTTTTAAATAGATACTTTTATTTTAAAAAAATATAAATGTATATTTAAAGTATACTATGTAGTTTGAATGCAGCAACTTACTTACTAAACTAACTAAAATTACTTTGCTAAGTAATTACATTCCATTTATTTACCATAGGTAGTGACAGTATGAGGATCTCAGAGCAGAGGACATTGGACTTGCAATCCAAGTGTAGGTTTTATGCCAATAACAAATTTGATATTAATCTACTATTGTTGCCTTCAAAGTAAAATTTAGAAATGCATTAATTAACAAGCCGAGATCTGCATCCAAGAGTTGCATTCTACAAGAGACTTCGCTGTAATACCTCTTGCATCTGTTTCTACCGTGTAAAAAGTATATGGTGTTTACTTACCGAGGAATTAAAGCTGAGTTTTTGTGACTTGATAACATCACTTTCTGATGCCATTCTATTGAACATTTGCTTTCTTTCTTTGACTGAAATTTTTTGTTCATTTTCACTTAACATACTTTCACTTCTTGACGATATTAAAGTTTCATTAGGTTCTGGTTCTGGTTGGTTAGGAATTGATGTACGGTGTCCTAAGTTTAAATTAGGTATACTTGATCTCTTCTCAGCAAACATCTTTTCAGTTGATTTTCTTCTTGGATGAACTTTAGGTGGCGTTTCTTCACTAAGAGTTAAACTTTCTTTACTTTCACTCAGGGGAAGATCTATTGGAGATTTCGGCGAAGGACTGACAGGTAAGCTGTTTGGTGTAGAATCTTGAATAATACTTGAAATAATATTGAAATCTTGATTTAACTGCAGTGGAGGTGGAGGACGATATGGTGGTTGAGAGATAGCTTCAGGTTCTACAATATTTTCGGGCAAACTTGGCTCGGCCACTTTATTTTCTGTACTTTCATTATCTTTTTCAGTGTTATTCATATATTTCTTTTTTAAAATTAACCATTTTTCATTATTTTGGTTTTTAATAATAGCCAATGCATTAACATGCTTTTTGAATGTATTTCTTGCTTCATCTAAAACAGTTTTCAGTGATTTCATATCAAGGCTTAGAAGAGAGTTGTAAATATCCAACCTTGGATATTTACAACTCTCTTATATGATATACTTTATTTCTATTAAAATAAGTTTGATATTTGTATAACCTCTATGAAAGTTAAAGTAATGATAATAATACAAAGTTACTTACCTCTCATATCGGGGTTCATTAAAAATATTTTGAAATGTTTAACTAATTCATAGTTAGTGACTTTGCCATTATGGGCCAACATAAATTTAAGTATTTCATCAAAACTCAATTCAGCCGGAGGAGACATTTTTAGTTCACATGAATCACAGTAAACGATAATATAAAAACTTTGTCAGAGAAACTGTAAACGTCAAAACAACACATTCGTAAACTAAGAGCGTTCCGTTCCACGTAATGATAGCACGAAACTTAAAACATATATTGTCTATAAATGTTCTGTTAAATAAATTGTTAAATTCAAATGAAGTAAAATATTATGATTATTTTTATAAGTGTATTATTTTATAAAAAACAAATTGCTAAATAGATGTAGTTTTCTCTAAACATTTGTACTTATGATTTAAGTATTTCTAGTGAAAAACGGAACATTTTTACTTTAGCAATGTTTTGTAGAGTTACAAATCACGTGTATAGGTGATACCCATATTATATCTATAAAAGATTTAATAACAAAATATAATAGATTTTTAGGTTTTTTTTTCAATTTTAACATTTCATTAAAATAAAGACAATTGAGGTAACTGACGCCGTTTTGATTTAAGTCCTTATTTAATTGAATACCCTATATTTTTAGTATAAATAAAAGGATATAATTCTGCTCTAAAATATACAATTATAGTTTTAAGAAATCAAATATAAGTAAAAAAATATTTTCACGAAATAAAAACGAAATTCAAAGTTAAAGACCAATATTAATTAATCCGAGTTTCGCCAAAGTCATGTCTCTCTCTATTCAATAATATTTACGTAAAAAAGATTTTTATCGTGTATAATTTAAGCTTTTTGTAGGTTTAGGTACCTATCGTTTTATGAATATAATATACTTATTCGGCAGCGTGCAGGTGGTGCCGTGAGCTTGGCGTACGTACATCTTATGAGTATGAATCATATTTCCAAAATTATTTGCTTTAATATTTGCTCGGTCTGTCAGTATTGATGATTTTTCAAGTCCTTTTTCACTTAAACTGAGACTGTAGCACTAAACGGGATGCCTTATTTCTCAGAAAGTATAATAACCATTTTTCGTTCTATATAGATATATAATAAGAATATCAGGCATATCAATACCACGTGTGCGGAGTTGAAACTCGAAAATGCTAATTCCTGGTAGCTGAGGACATGAGCACGAAGTGTCGTGACATAACGTCTTCGATGTAGTCACGTTGGTTTTCACACGATATTCAGATTTTTGGTAGCTAATTAATATTTTGATCGTGAATTTTTAAAAGGCGATTATTTATTGTTCTATTTAAGATGGATTTTTCTTTTTTAATTTCAGAATGGGAATAATTATAACATGGTTTTAGGCTAATTGTTTTCTATTTCTATTTTATTGCTATAATACATATTTATATTTAATCAAAGAATTATTGAAGCTAACGTATCCTAGCTTCGTCGTGTCTGATTCAAATTTCAACAGTGTGCTGCTATTTACATGAAAAAAGTGATGAGTTAGTGGGAATTTAAATTTGCAAGTACGTATTGGCGACAGAAATGTGAAATTGGTTTTTAATATGATATTATAAGTAACTATAGGTATAAAGTATAACATGAATGACCCTTATAACAATTTTGATTGAAAATAGCCACAAAATTATAACAGAGATAGAAAATTGATGAGACTGTGTATGTGAATATGAACTTTATACCGAGGTGTTAAATTTCGAAGTTTGTATCGTTATCTTAAATTTCGTGATGCAATCTAATTTGACTACTAACAGTACATAATACCAACTAAGAGGTTAAGATTACGCTTAATAATACACTGCTAGGTAAAAAAAGAAATAAGGGAAAACTGAAAGTGTTCCTGAAAATATTGAATTTTATTTTCTACGGTCCTACATCTGGTCTTCACAACCTGCATAGGTCTACCAACTCCTGTATTTACTTACATTATTTATACAGAAGTTGACATATTCACAAGAAATACTCAAATAGACTCTCCACCTAAACTAAACTATTATTATTATAATAAATTTAGAATTTTAATTTGTAAATAGATAGAATACAAGTATCTATAAGTTAAAGTTAAAGAATCAATGTTCTTTACTTTGAAGTAATTACCTAATATAAAGTTTTCTAGTTTTTTATTGTTGTCTAATTTTTTTGATGAGCGAAGAAATGAAAATATAAATGTAAATATTTATTTACATTTATATTTCTTCGGTCTGGTGTCGAGGCAAAGCGCGGTGTTGAGTTGCGCCACTCAACAAGCAAAGCCTCCAGAACGGAGTGTCTTAACACTAGGTTCCCTCTGCCTACCCTGCTGCTGCTGCTGCTGTGTGCGGGATATAGCGTGAAGCTGATTTGATTTTTTTTAACGGTTAGGAGCTGAGGAGTTGTACCTTCATATGCATATTCAGAGATATCTGATTATCCGACTAACTTGACACCACATAACTAGCCGTTATAAGTTCCTATGATATTTAAAGCATTGTGTCGTAGCTCCTAATTGCATCCAAAATAGATCATCACATAATGACTAGAACAAGTAAATACGTGTAGGGAAACAAAAAGCAAAACAGAATATGAAATTTGAAGGAAAATGGAATTGTTAAATTGGTACTAATTATTTGTTCCTCCCACCTCACTCCCAGACAATGCACGTAGTCTTATCATGGATTGCAACTACTTTTATCACAATAATATTTTTTTCCTAATTTTGATGTAAAAAATGTCATCTTTGATTAGTCTATACTTTCGTTGTGTTTCTTATAATTTTTATAAGTATCATCGTAAAGTTTAGGATCAACAAAACGGACCGGCACCGGACGCAGTAATCTCTTCCGAATCGCCATCGCCATCTCAACAGTCGTGAATGCAGCATAGAGTAGACGGGCCGTTATTTAGGTTTGTACACTAGCTCGATATAAGCAATGATGGCAAGCAATGAGAAAAAAATAGGATTTTTGAAAAACAAGTGCCACCCAAAGATAATAATATATCTTCGAGAAAAGTGCTAAACTGAGAAATTGTGCAGGGTGTTACGAGAGACTGCAAAGGATTTTTTTGAAAAAATCTAAAATCTTCTAATTTTGCGATTTGATTAATAGCTTTTTAATAGAGTTCTAGAGACTGACCCCTAATAAGCTCATTCAAATAAGAGTTACTAAAATAAAACCATATATTTTTGACTAGGAGTGGTTTTTTCTAAATTTAAGTATACCATTTTCATTCCATTCCCTTATTATCATTGCAAGGAAAATAACATAATTTTAAACATTTTTAAAGTGTTATTCCACACTTAGGAAAGAAAAATACTTATTTAGAAAACGTATAAAAATTTGAACGTAGCGGGACTCGAACCTGGTCGGTTTCCAGGAGGCGCGGATTCGAGTCCCGTTAAATTAAAATTTTTCCCGTTCAAATTTTTATACGTTTTCTAAATAAGTAATAATATAATTGTTATGGTATCTCTAAAATTTGAGAGTCTCCTTCGATTTCCTTGGGATTCTGTCCTGACATAGTGGCAATAAGACCACCTGGGATGTACGCTCTATCAAACCAAAAAATAATTTTCAAAATGGGTTTAGAAATGACGAATAAATCGAGGGATCTACACAAATATATAGTTATCGAAAATAGAACCTGGAGGAGGTATTTTTGGCAGACGGTTAAAAATACAGTATGAACTTTTAGTTTTTCATGCTTCTACTAAAATATACAAAGTAGAGATTGTGTATCATGAATATATAAACAAAAAATTAAAGAATATACAACAAAAAATTATTAGATTTTATATTTCTTTCTATGAAAAACACTAACTAAGAACAAAGCGAAATCGAACGATTTCGATACCAAAGTAGTCGCATTTACTATAGAGATTTATAGAGATATAATAAAAAAAAAACTTTTTCTTCAATTTCACGATGTTTCCTACCTGTTTCCTACTTTGAACCTGGAGTTAAGACAGTCCGTCCCCCATTTTCCGCCGAACTCTAGAGGCATTGCGTATTGAATGAAAGTACTCAACACCGCTCTTTCAATCGATACTACGACGAAAAGAAAATATATATATTTTTTTATTTAAATATAAATTTAAATAAGTATTTCATTTCCTCGAGTAGGGATTGAACCTACAACCAGTCGCGTTTACCACACACTTGTGCCCCTGCAATTGGTCTCTTCTATACTTTTTATAAAATTTTACAAAATACGTTGTCGTGATGGACATTTTTACATATGTAAAAAAAATACCAAAATTTAAAGTGTTAACTAAAGTTACAATGGGACGGTTGTGGGCTTGATCCCCATTAGAAAAAAGGATTATTTTGATTTGATCTGATTTGATTTCAGTTCTGGCAATATTTTGTAATTAAATCCCGCCTACCCTATTTTATGCAAGATATAGTGTAAGTATATATAAGCTTAAAAAAGTCGAAACTTGTATGATTAAATTAACATGACGAGATATAAATGAATATTATTATTTCTAATAAATAACACTAATTATTAAGTATTTAAAAATAAAATCTAAATTATTTGTCCTATCGTACAATATAATACATTCACATGTAATTTATTAGATTGCCCACATTTATCTTATAATAAAACCGGCGATCCGCCCCAGCTATGTTCTTTATTTGATTAAGGCATTCGATTGAGTTCGCTACCCCTTCCCGCGCGGGTTACACCGCAGCTAATGTTAGCGGAGTCATTTTTACACGCAATAAACAGGTTTTTTAGATATAGCTTTTCACTCTTTTTGTCTTTAACCATAAAATTGAGAGGATATATGTTCGATAATACCTATATCATAAAATGATAATTATTTTATGATATAGGTATTATCGAACATATATCCTCTCAATACTCTATTCAAAATGTTTTAAAAATACTTTAGTAATTTAATTAAAAAACTTTTTTTTTTAAATCAGCTTCACGCTGTATCCCGCAGAGCAGGGTAGGCAGAGGGAATCTAGTGTTAAGATACTCCGATCCCCACTTTTCGCCGAATTCTGGAGGCATTGCGTGCTAAGTGGCGGAACTCAATGCCGTGCTTTGACTCGACACCAGAGCGAAGAAATGAAAATATAAATGTATATAAATATTTCGCTTCCATGAGTGGGGATCGAACCCACAATGAGTCGATGTTACAGTCACACTTTGTGCCTCTGCGCCACGACCGGCCTCGAACTAAAAACTTTTTCGTAAACTACTTTTGCCATAAGATAAAGATGGGGAAAATAAAGTATATATTGTAAAATTTCTTTTAAGTTGTATTTCATTTTATACAAACAAATGTTTTACAAACAATTTTTTTAGAGGATATTTAATGATATCTTCTGTATCCAAGTGATAATGAGGATATCTATTTATCAAAGACCTGAACCTGATTTTTCTAAAACATAGGAAGATGTACTTAATACTTATGGTTACAAAATATTTATATAAAATTATATTGAACTTTTACCTTAATACTTTAATTTATAACGGTCAGGATGTGAAGAGTTAATAAGTAGGTATTTACTTAATTACAAGCGTAGAAGATATTTAGAAGATATTTAAGATTGAGTTAGTTGCTGCAGGAAGAACATTTACTTTACGTAAAATATTATTAGGAGGGCCTAAATTATGCCAAAAATAGCTTGTGGTTTTGGCTTTTAGGATGTGTTAAATGAAATTCGTGCATTGATGAAAGTAAATTGAAATTTGTGGATCTAAAGTAGTTTTTTAGAAAATAAAATCCCAACAACATTTCTAATTCGACCATAAAATAATTGTAAAGAAACAATAAAATGTTTGTTGTATTAGATATAAGTACATATACGCTGTATTATATTATGGAAAGTTCTTCTAATTTTTTTAATCAATTGGCGGATGAAATGTATGAATTGTAGAATAAACTGAAAATACCACTTGACTGGAATTTATAAGTTAGTGTAGCCAAAGAAATTTATTTCTTAAATTTACTGCTTTGAATATTTAGCTAAATATTTTATATTGTCCAAAATTTTTTTTGTAAGACCTTATGATGAATTTAAAGGGTTGTTAGCTGATAACAACCATTTAAATTTCTTCCTTTAACTGTTGTGTTTGTGGTTAGTTCACGTACGTCACACGATGAAGGTCGTAAATCTTGACAAGCCACGCAGATATATTTTTTGAGAAAACTTTTAGTTCAACACTGCAATTGTTTTACGGTATGTACGAGATGTTGAACTACTTACTTGTTGCAACTAAAAATCGTCAATTTCATCTCAAAACTAGAAAAAAAATTCTGTGAAGGTTCGCGCCAGTTCTTATTACTTGGATACATTTGTCGTGTACTGCATTAAAAAAATATACATCACAAAACAATAAGGGTACATGATCAGGTTAATATTGGGAAAAAAATCAGGAATAAACTGGAGTAGAGCATGCACCTGATTGAAACGAATTGTCAACTGTCACTAGACAAAATGGCGCCAAATTCAAATTCTTTCCTACTTCCTAGTCACACTCTATTTGGCAGATAATTTATATTGATAATTGTTAATCATTTTTATTGATATAGGTTATATATATAAATTAAAAAAAGATACGAAACTAGACTTACGAAATGTATTAGGTACTTCTAAAAACAAAAAATAATTTGAATTTTAATTTGTAAAATCGTTGTCTTGGCGAAACGGTCATGATTGATAGAAATATACATATCATTGAATTATCACTTAACTCCCAATTTTAAGTCCGTTATTTTTGACCCACAAGATTTCTATCTCCACTTCCCTAAACTTTCAGGTTAGCAACTTACTAGTAACGGAGTGGAACAAGAATCAAGCATTTAACTTTTAATTGGCAGCTTGTAAAGCTCCAAACTAAGCGTTTAACTATATCATGCGCTTCGGCTAATTATGAACTTAAATAAGGTGTTGTTTATTGTAGGTACCTGTGATGTGTTTGAAAGTAACGAAGCTTGTACAGCCCAAATTCGTATAACGATAATATTCTCATATCAAATTCTTATTACCATATGTTAGTTATATTGTTATTTTAGTTATTTTTTTTATCTAAGCTTAATAAAAATATGTTGTTAATTTGTTTATGAGTTAATTTCTTGTAAAAAGTACTAGGTACAGGTTTAGGATAAAGCTATAAACTATTATTTATAAGATACAGTCAGATATTTTTTTTGCTGATTGTAGCTAATTTTCAAAAGATATTTATTAATTTTATCATTAGAAACGTACAACAAATAAAGAAATTATGATTAAGAACTGGTTAATAGACTGTTTTATTTTGTAAAACGTTATATTTTTTTCATCAGACCGCGACTTATCGCTTTCATTGCTGTAAGCATAGCTTACATAGAAACGTGTGTGTTTAAAAATATCTTTAAAAACAATTTAATAATGAATATTTATGTAAATCACATATATTATTTTTTGATTTCCAAAAATGTTTGAAGCGATATTTAATTAACCATAACTAAAAGAGAGTGCAAGTAAAATTATTGGAAATTAATTAGTGAAACTGATAATTACCTAATGTTTTTTTTCTGCATCATTAAAAAATCTCTTAAATAAATTTAGCACAGATTTTTTTTGTAGATAATTTTATGATCAATAACTTTGTGTACTCTTTTTAGGTTTCTGTAAGGAAAAAAGGAACTCTTATAAGATCCCTTTGTTGTCCGTCCGTTTGTCTGTCTGTCTCTCTATCTGTCTGTCAAGTGCCTTTATCTCGGGAACACTTGGAGATATCAAGGTAAAATTTAAACTATTTACTCAGATCTACGGTCCTTTGATTTCCTGAAAAAATCATATTACTACATTTACTTAAAAAAAGGATGTGGCTGTTTATATCGCAAAAAACGCATATTTCGACACTATAAATGGAATCAAAATTAATAGAGTAGTTCCGGTTGACCTAGAACTTAGAAATTTGTCATCAAGCATCTACAGGTCATCATCATCTAGTTCAGGAAAAGATCTGAAAACTATACATTTGTGATTAAGTCCTAAAAAATAATTGCCTTAAAGGGGGGGCAAAAATTTGTTAGCAGCAGTAGCAGCTTAAAGCTGCTAGTTCAAGTGAGGTTATAGATGAAAAGGTTCTGGTTGAGCAAAGCTTGAATTTCATAAAAGATTCGAGACCTCCAATTTTCCAATTTTTGTACGGAATTCTCAGTGGGCAAACCCCACTCGCGCTCCTACCTAACTTACTATCTCCGAGAAAAAAAAAAACACTGGAAATGTTAATCATTGATCTTAAATAACTTTTTTATTACATGGGATCGATGGAGGCTGTTGATATATTGTATGTAATAGTTTAAAGAAAATCAGCTCTGATACATTTTGTTATGTGATCGCTATTTTAATAGCTAACTTGACCGGTCTAAAAGTATTTTTCATATTTAAAAAACATTGCATATATATATTCTTTTTGTTTCATAATTAAGATGTAAGTGAAAGCTCTTGATATAATTTGATTGTATATATTGTAAAAAAATAATTATTAAGATTATACGTTCCACAATTTATAAGGGAAGGATTAAATATATTTACTTTAATATATTATAAATTTAAAATATATCACTTACTCAAATTAAATGATACTAAGTTAGAAATAAAACAATTTGGCTTAGTAATAAATAAATAAAAATAGTAACGTAAACCTTTAATAAATTGTAATTTAATAGCAAAATAAAATATATATAAATATAATTTATAAAAAATATACACTTAAAACAATTCTAAGTTCAATCAACTATAATTAAACAGCAATCACTATCGAAAAACAAAAAAAAACTTACGATAAAAGTTTTTCCGGAAAATCCAAAAATATTTGAACATGGTCGAAGATCATGTCAGCAACGCCATTGTGGGAAAGCCGCCCAATGGGGGCGTGAATGTGAGAGGGACGGCGAGATGCCCTCCCCGGTGGTGCGAGAGGGACACACGCGAGGCGGCAACACGGAGGGCGTAGATCGCTCACTGCTGTTCCGGTCGCGTTAACGTGCGGCCGGGAACCCGCGACCGTCTATCCTCTCACCACTTTTCCTCGATAACGTTTTGGCGCGAATGTGATAATGTGTAAACTTTTGCTGTGACATGAGTTACAACATGATGGATGATTGGGAGCGCCACGTAACTCCCTTGTTGCAAGACATGTGCCCCAATGAAGAAACTCACGATGACTTCTTTAATCAACAAGACGTAAGTCACATAACATACCATACATGTTATTGCTGTCGATTTGTTCATATTTTTTCCCAAAGAAACTGCACACCATTACGTTTTGATATATATAAAGTTAATAATAAAATACAAGAGTGGGCTAATGTGCTAAATTTAACCACACAATCTCTTTAACCGTGTCGCAACGCGGTAAAAGTAAAGTATTTATCTACAAGGTATAACAAGCTTTGTCTATCTATAGATAGATTACAGTGACATGATATTCGTAGACTGAAACTACAGATAGTGGATTTGATTTTGTGTTAGTTAAATTGTTCGGGAACTAAATTGGATTCTATATTAGAATTTCTGGAACTCTTAATTTTTATTTAGTTATGTTTCTGTGATATTATTAAATAATCAACTTGTTTTTAAGCCAAGGATATCGTCATAATCAAATTAACATTTTATGTGTTTCTTATTGCGATGATTTAATTTCTATTTTAAGTGTAAATATTATGATTTAACATTACTTAAATAAAAAAATTGAATATAAATACAAATAATACAAAACATCTTTTAATGGCATGAAATTTATGTTTTATAAAATATATAAACTGTAGTAGGTACTAATTTGGTATAATTACATCGTAAGTGAAAATTTTTTTTTTTTGATATCATGGGTACCAGTAAGAATCATTTTTAATCTGTATATATTTTTTATGTTCAATATTATTATTTAGTAAGTCATTTAATTTAAGTCATTTGTTAAATTTTGCATAACAATTTAAAAGCTTGTACCTAATTAATTAATCGACATTTACCTAATGAAACAATAAAAAAAAACAAAAAGTAATAAAAACCTCTACAACAAAATAAAACTCCAGGCTAAAATATGACCATAATTTTTCTTATTGGATACAACCTCAAATTGTCTTTGTAATTAAGTGTATCTCAGAAATTTATTTGAATTTTTTTTACAACAAAACTAAATAAGGCAGGGAGGGACTCTTTAAATCTGGGAGAGAAACCACTGAATTAAAAAAATAAATAAAAAACCTTTAAACGTTCTAAGAACGTCTTACGTGTGTCCAAGCCAATTTGAAAACCGTACCAGTAATGGACTAGCAAATATATATTTTTTATCCCTTCGTTCGAATAATTTATGAAAATAAAAAAAAATAAAATCAATAATTTTTATCGATAACGGCCCAATAGCGGCAATCGAGGAACCCGGAAGGGCAGCACGACGTATTAAATCTGGATTTACAATTTTATACATCTTATAAGCCGGCTAAACAATAAGTTTAGAATTTTTATCTACGTTAAAACATAGTTATTATAAAATTAGATATAACAGTCTATCTATTACTGATATCCTCGTAGACAAAGTTGTGAAGAGTTGATACTATTAACAAGAACAGTAAGTGGGAAGTGGGATGCAAACTGTTTGATAAATTTAAATTTACCAAAAGCTACAGTTAGTTAGTTTAAAATGTTCGTACATTTTAATGTTTTTTCAAAGTTATAACTTATATGTATAACTTATATGTAATTAAATATGATATAAATGCATGCCAAAGCGCGGCGTTAAGTTCCGTCACTCAGCACGCACTGTTAAAACAAAAAAAAGTGGGGAAAAAGTGGGTGGGGGTGTATCTTAACCCTAGGTTCCCAGGTTCCGTCTGCCTACCCTGCTATGTGCTAGTTACAGAGTGAACCTAAAAAAATTTATAAATGTATACGAATGATATAAATGCATATCGATAATTGATTCTTCTCCGGAAACGCTACACATTAGACTGATTAAGTAAATATCACAAAGTATTGAATCAATTCAATCTTCATAGTGATGTGAAGAGAGATACCTATTTGTTGACATAGCTGAGGCCTAGGTCCCTTTTGACATACTACATTTCAATTATAAAGCTTCTGATATACCTATACAGCATGTTCATATTTTTTATATGAAGGAAACTCCCCATTATACACTTCCGTTTTCCATTTTAGGCCGAATACTAGACGGATTGCGTTTTGAATGGCTCAACTCAACGCCGCGCTTTGCCTCGTTACCAGAGAGAGAAAATGATAATATTTCATTTCCTGGAGTGGGAATCGAACCCACTGTCGCGCTTACAGTAGCACGCTTGCCACGCTGCACCACGGTGGCCTCATGTTCATATGCTTTATTAAAAAATAAAATAATGTGTCATAAAGCTGTCTGACCTACACTAACGTCTTCAAAAATAAAAAAAAAATGATGTTATTCATTAATATTTTTATGGTTCATTATATAAAGAGATATATCATAAACGAGTACAATACCAATATGAAAGGAGAATATATTAAAATATAACATATTACTATAAAGTAACAAGCATTGAGTTTTTAATTCGAAGTTTTAAATTAATCAATTATTTAATTTCATAAAAATCTTTAACCCTTATTTTGGCCTCATTAGTAGTACTCACCTTTAGCAAATGGATTTTTTATGATTTCTCAAATGTCTTATCAGTGGACACGACTGGCTTTTTTGCGTAAAACTTGCATAAAGTAAAAAAAAACTTTAATAAAAAGGATATATGAAATAAAAACGAGTAAAAAGAAATCTTGAAATTCTTGTGATTTTAATTAAAAAAATATTAATAGTCATGTAATGAGATTGAATTCAATAGAGGTGTCTTAATATAAATTTCCCCAATTTACAAAACTCCTTTCTAATATTATATAGGTTGCCTTAATTTTTTTGTTGTTATTCTACAACGTTCACTAAATTAATAAATCAGTTTATCTAACTTAAAGGGAAATGTAAAGTATTAGTTAAAAATTAAGTTTCATATTAAAAAATTATGTATATTTAAAAATATGTATGAACTCTATATTAATTGGTTAAATTTATCCAATTTTCATTCTAGAATACACTAAGTTATATAACAGCTTGTAGACTGACCAACAACACCAGCGATTTATCCAAGCCTGGCTATGGCATGGTGCCCATACAGTTGTGTGTTATGGCTTAATTGCTGAGGCTTGTGAAGACTCATGATCTTTACTTGGCTGTGTTTTGGAGTAAACTTGGCAGGCAGTCTTCGCCCTCCAATATATCAGACTGATAAAATACAAAAAAAATTTTTTTATTAAATTTTATATTCTATAAATATTTTTTATGAATAAGAATTTTATTATTTTCAAAAAAAATTTGGTCCGAATCCTTGTACTTGCTTAATCTCTTTTTGCTCGTGCATTTTCAACTCCATGTCTTTCTTTTTACACCTGTATAATATATTAATTTGCTTAACATATTTATTATATCTTTATAATTTTAATATCATACTTTTATTAAATTGCCCTTATCAGTGTAACAACCTAAAGATAACTATAAAACACTTGTTTTTTTTTCTGATTTAAAACATTGCCATCAGGTACAATAAGAATACACAACAGAAAGTTAAAATTTATATCTTTTATTATATTTTCTACGTTTTGAATAAAAGTGAAATAAAATTCAGTTTTGTTAGCAAAGACAGGATGTATAAGTTGTGCTTATATAATAGTCCCTTCCTTAATGATTCTTTTTAATCGATGGCAACTAGTATAAAAATAGTATTTTTAAGTGTCCGTTTTGAAACTGATGTATAGAAAGATAAGCTTACCCCAAGCGTGTGATGTGTTTGCGCTAATATGAATCTTACTCCATTGAAATACGGACATCAATTTAACAAACGCTAAATATACATAATTATAGAATGTACCATGTCATTTTAGACTTTGTAAATAATAGGCTCTGACATGACATATATGTGAGTCCTAATTTAAAATAAATCGTCATTGTGGTACATTAAGTGATATAGTTACGAAAGTTGTGTATTGGCGCGACGTAGTTTGATGGATTTGTATCATGGACTTCGTGAATAGAGCCAAGACTAAGTTCTGAAGTTGGTACTTACTTCCTAAAACAGGCATATTTTATAAACATATTATTGTTTTTTTTTAATATTAAAGTACTTTGCAAAGGTATCAATTGATTGACCGTCCACATGCTTTTCTCAAAAGTCACTCCAGTAGTGATGTATTATTTTACTAAATCCACCATATTGAAAGCATTGGATTGGGCCTGGAAGTTAGTCTGGACATGGCAAAGACCTTCGTGCCGAAAGAATTGAGTCTAGCGCGGAACACTCCTTGCTTGCAAATTTCCAGCATTCGGAAGCGCAGATCTTTTCGTGAAAACATTGACCGTTGCCGAAATTATTGTTTCTCTAACGTTTCTCGAATGTTTCTCTATTTGTTTACGGGGTGTAAGAAACTTGGATAGAGAACGTATTAGCATATTGGACTTTAATTTTTCAAGTAACTGGCTAGTATCACGATAATCTGGGAAGAAGGGTCAAGTTGGCGTCAAAGAAGATGAGTGTAATTGGCAAAGTGAGATAGTACCTATTTTACGCCACTATATAGATTGTATAGGGCCCTGTAGCCTCATATGTAGTATTGTTCTTATCTCTGGGCTAGTGCGCCCCAGTGTCAGCTTGCCCCATTTGATCACATACAATGTAGAGTCATTCGAAGAATTAAGGACTTAAAATATCTGTGAAAGCTGTGCGTTTTTTACTACATTTATCATGGGGAGGTGATCTATGTGACTGTTTGCTTACCGTGAAGTGAGCCGTGCGCTAGTTTGTATTGTCTTTTCCATAACAAAAAACTTTTTACATCTACTTTGAATCAAACCAACACCATCTAGATTACCATTAGGAGAAATCCTATGAAACCTTTTGTACATCGCACGTACCAAGATCTAAAAAAATATTATATTTATGATTTTTTCGAGTCCTAGTATTATAGTAAGATGTAAGACTATGCTATATGCTTAATATTTTATTCGTCTTTACTTTTTATAATGTAAAAGCTGAAATATATGTTTCAAAACATATATTTCAGCTTCACATCATCACCATTTACTCATTCATCTATTTCTGTTAACCGTGTTTACACACACTACACATTTCTTTGAATTTTATTTTTTATTTTTGATATAAAATTTTATATAAAATTATCGAATCCAGTTCATAATTTATTTCTTAATAATTTTACTACTTGCATCTTTTACGTTTTGATGAAATTGTCAAAGTGTCGTCACACTGATATATTATCATCGGGTGATCAACGTCTACCACTACGTCCACTGCATACATTTTTTATAGCAGCCCATTTCACTCTTTAAGACGACATAAAAAAATCACTTGTCAAAGAAACTTGTACAATTTAGAAATATTTCATTTTTATTCATTTGCCTTCGTGGCGCAGTTGGGGCTTGTCCAACTACCAGCGCGTACGGCGTATGCAACGACGTATGTAGTGTTTTCATGTAGAGAGAAGAACTAATGGCGTCTACATACCTGGAAAGATCTAGAAGCATATAAGGAAAAGAAAATAAACATGCATATTATAATTTTTTAAGAAAACATATAGATGTAGATAAATTTAAATGTACCATATTGTTATATTTTTCAAGTTTTCTAAAAAAGTATTTTTCTATTCTGTGTATGGAATAACAGTTTAAAATTGTTAAAAATGTATATAGTAACTGTTAATTTGAATCGATTACGAGTTACTATCAACGATCTGCCTCGTAAGACGTTCAAAACAACAACAATACTATATGTTATCGCGGAACATGTCGTTTTTTGTCGAACGCAGCCAGCCTTATATCGCGTGATCCGAATGTCCGTTAACGTGCGTACACTTCAAAATTGAAAAAAACTATATAAATTCCTTGTTATATCAGAATTTATCTTTAACGGTATTTCACGGCTAGTAGCTACTTTTATTTTAATTAAAAAATAATTGTAATAAACATTACTGAATTGAATATCGACATCGACATCTAGTTCTTTACTAACATTAAAGCGGTACAAATATATTCATAATAATTAAAATATCTGATGTCTTTTTAGTAAAAGGAATTAGAGATGATTCATTAGAGTGGAAAAATTGGCCAAATGTGAGTCGGATTCTCATATGGAGGCTACTGAGCCTAGTCGGTACGGACTACTGACCGATTTCAGGATTGTACGGCCACGGGAAGTACGATTTATAAAAGTTTACAATCTTAATACTTAATGCATTTTTTATAAAATTAACTACAGTTAGAGAATTGGAACGTTTTTTAGTTTGAAATATTTAGAAATTTTCATTTTTTTGGGTTTTTACCTTCTTGCCAAATTTCATATTTGTAGATCCACGGGAAGTAATCTATAGAAACTTGATTGTTTTTGTGCTCCAAGGTACCATAGACCTGAATATTTGATATTATGAAATTAATTTATAAATTAATGCTATCACGAGATGAATTCTGTTGGAAGACGTACAACAAAGTTTCCTACAAGGGTTCCGTTTTTTTCTTCTAAGGTACATAATCCTACAAAGACATTTCTGTGACATCTCGTATAATTTGTGAGGAAAGCTTATTGTTTATTATAAAAAATGATGTCTTAAATATGAAAGTTCATTTATCATTTTTAATTTATGTATATAAGTAATTCTGAAATTACTATCCTATCAAGAAATTTGTTCATTATTTAATCTCATTTAAACTTCTTAAATCATAATTTTTCTTGCCATAATTAAGTCATCTATCCATCCAATTAGCACATCAACTTACATCAAATTATAACAACTAATTACTACAATACTTGAGCAATTAAAATTGTAATTACTTTCTCTGTTAACAGCTTCATCATTTAATATACATAAATAAGCAGCCGGTGGTTTCTAATTAAACTAGTTCAACTTTTAATTTTAATATATGTCGTAAAAATATGAAAATGCTTTCTAAATCTGGAAAGAGATCTAAATGCTAAATTAATAATCGACAGAACTATTGCACAATTAACCTTTCAGCATCGTCTTAAATGGTAATAAAAATAACTACTTTCATAACGTGATCATATATAGAAGTATTATTATTTAATAAAAATTTTCCTAAATTATTGTATTATAATAATAAATTATTTTAGTTCCAAATAAAGATTTATTGTTATTATTATGTATGTTTGCTGATTAACAAAAGCTCCTTCTAATACTTTTTACGAATTTCTGCCCCAGTTTTGGACCACGTACCAAAAATGATCTGCATCTGTTGTCTATGGATCTATTACATTATATTCTGTTTGCCATTTTGTATGATCTTCAACTTGATAGTATTAACAATAAAATCCTTGATTTTGCTGTTTCGTTATTGGTTCTGATCTAATATTGTCCGACAGCCTTTCCCAGCGACGAGTATTCGGGTTAAGTTTAAGAATAGAGAAATAGAATAGAAGTTCCAAGGTTCAGATGAACAATAAATTATTTACAACTAAGATAAATGCGACTGAGGAGAAACTGTGATAAAAGAATGTATAGTATTCCTCAAGATATATATATAAATAATAGAATAAAATAGAATTTTGTTTATTGGACAGAAGAAAGAACACGAAATAATAAAATAAAATAGGAATTAGATATATCTACATTTATTTGTATATTTTCTATAAAATGTATGCAAAGGTGGTCATATTGCTTCAGGCAGTTTTTTACATACATTTTTCCTTTGATAAATAAAGGACAAATTATACCAAAAAAGAGGAATATCGTTACAGTGCAAATAATTTATTAAAAACATAATACAATATAATGATAATGAGCTATAAATAATATTTTATATATGTGGGTATATAAATATAGCAAGTCTATATTTTTTTTATTCTTAACAGTAATTTACAAATAATATTATAGGCATAATAAATTTAATATTTTAATAATAAGGACATAAACGGCTAAGGAGAAACATTTGTTCTATAATAAAAAATAAACACTCCTTAAAGACGACGACGATCTTTATAAACTTTTACACCTATATAAATTGTTTAGAATATCATACTTTACTCGGATCGCAGATGCCAGTAAAGAAATTGCAATAGATTTGATAATACAAGTTTTTTTGAAATTAAGTTGATTTTCGCTACAAAACCTAAGTTAAAGCTTAGGTGATAATCGCAATCAAGAAAACTAAAACGATCTCTTAAATATGGCAGAGGTAGAGGATGAGAGAAGATTGAATAGAGGAAGCATACGGAAGTTGCAGCATCCAAACTGACGAGGATGATCACAAACGAAATCAAATTTACAAAGTCTAAACTAAACTATTCTAGTCTGTTTAGTTTTTCCATTGATAAATCTGGGTAGCACGAGTCAACGATAACCTTAAATCGGTAGTAGTACTGAATGACATTAAAATCAACAAACTGGCTGGAAGGACGGTTATTAATATTAAGTTTTAATTGCTTAATGCACTTATTATACTCACCTGCGACCTGTAGGTAAGCCTGTATGTCGTCATCATATAGAGAAAAGGATGGGAATAGATTTTAGAAAATAGTGTCTGTAATAACAGAGAACTCCAGGCTCCTATGTAGATAAGTCATCCAGAACTTTTAAAATTCATCTTAGATGAGTCGAATCCACTACCTCTGACCAGCAAAGTGACTAGCTAGAATTTGTTGATCTAGTTACAAACGCATACGCATTTACACGCACAATTATAAAAAAGACATTTTATTTAATCGCCATGTCGTTCTGTCACAATTCTATGAACTATAAAAGACAGGTTTTAGAGAAAAATTAGCACGTAAAAGCTATAATCTGCGGGAACATGGCAACAACGGTCTAAATGAGAGAGCTGAATGATTTGCTGATGTTAAACAGGTAATTACGTGTTTCTTTAATTGAATAGATGGATTGAAAACTAGAAGTACTGGGAGCCGAGTCCATGTTATTGCGTGTGGTTTAAAATTACTTGCATATCCAAGTTACGGCTGATTCAAACTTTGCTGCTAATACAAGCATTAAAACTGAAAAGGCAAATGAATAAGAAAATGTAATATGAAATATTACAAACGCCATGAATAAAATTTTATAATACTCACTTAATAGATCTCCATATATAGATATTAATAAGATGTAGATCGTAGTAGGTAGAACAGATAGAATTCGTCATCGTTTTCTCCGTTTCGCTTCCTGATTTCGCCTTTCCTGCCTTATATTTTTATAGCTCATCAAACATTAAAAATATAAAAAGTAACAGTATTGGGTACCTAATTACTTAACTGGTTCACTTAATACTGAGCAACTATTCTACTTAAAAAAAAACTTCTCCACTCTTAGTATTGTATGTATCTCCTGTGTATACAACATTGTTGGACATGCAGTTTTAAAGTATGATATTTTTATGTGATAATTACTTTTTAGATACTTTAATAGGTGTTACGCTTTTCAATAAATGTAGCGGCAGCGTAGACGCGCTACTAAAATATACTGCAAATATTTATTTTGCATAATGTTTAAAATTTTTGACGTAGCGGTATTTGAACCCGAGCCTCTTGGAAACCTGCGATAGCGATATGAACATAGCATAGCCCCGAAGTGGGTATATATTTTTTTTATCTATTTTTTAATTTTTGTTTGGTGTCATTTTTGTTATTTTTTTCTTAGCTGGCACCAATCTCATAAATAACACATTATAAATAGTAAATAGATTTGTAAGTGACAATAATTCCATTCAATCATGTTTTAACTTTCTTTGCTTCAAAATAAAATTAATTCGAAGTAAAATAATTAAAATATATTTTACATTTTAAGCTTTGTTAAGTTTATGCATATAGTTTTTGAAGTCGATTATTATTTATTTTAAGTTATTCAATTTATTACTTTTAGCTTTATTTTAAAATTATTGCTTGTTGTTAATAGGTATTATTATCATCAGCCTTTTCTTGTATGAATGCAGGTTAAAAATAGAGGCCAGTCTTTAAGCCATCTCTTATTTTCCGCATTTATCAGATAGCTGATCTTTTGCTTGCAAAAATATAAAGCCATATAAGTGCCAATAATATTTTCAATAGTAACTCCTAACTCCTAATTGTTGAGGAGTTGAGTCTCCTATCATTAACAGCTCAGCAATATCATCATATAATTACTACAAGAAGCACATATCAAGTGATAGTAACAGTGAAAGCCTAGTGCTAGTGGTGTGACCGCGGATAGCAAAAGTACAGATTGGGTTGAAATTCCAACGGCTTTAGCTCCCTCAATGAAATAATAAGATTGCGAAATTTACCCTCTGTTGATACCTAAAAATTACTTAACAACAAAAAGCAGAACTCTATAAAAGAGTCCAATAACTTGAATTTCAAATATTTTACAGTTTAATTGTTTTACATTCCTCTTTCTGTGTGTGGTTATATAGCCGTATATTAAAATTTTCTGCATATGCGAGATCATAGCAGCTATCTATACGCACATCTATAAAAATACTATAATATCACATAATCTACAAAAACAATGCGATCATTATATAATAGTTGTCGCAAGTTTGTACTTTCTGTTACCTTGTGTGAATAATTTCAAAACAAAAAGTTTACGATTCGTTAATCCGTTACACCTCCTTTGTTTTAATTTTTATGAGCACACGTTACTGCTGCATGCTATATTTTGTTACACTGTCTACATCTTTTAAGGCAGTTTATTTGGCTACTAAACATTGAATATAGGAGACATTAAAGAAAGAGAAATTAAATAATATTAGCACTTACCGGTTCCAGTTCCAGAGAGAGAGAGAGAGAGAGAGAGAGAGAGAGAGAGAGAATAGTAGTAGTAGTCTTTTATTTTTTTTGAACGTAGTAAATAATTTTGTCCAGATATGTTAAACAGCGTTACAATTCAGCAATTCACTTAATTGCTAAAAAGATTTTATAGTTATACGGTAGGTAATTTTTTATTTTGCAATACGTTAAACCGAGTCGAGACTTATCTTGATATACTTAAATAATTATAAAAAATATATCTATGAAAAATCTAAATAAATAAGCTACACGCTGTGTCCCGCACACAGCAGGGTAGGCAGAATTAGCCTAGTGTTAAGACACTCCGTTCCCTACTTTCCGCCGAGTTCTGAAGGTATTGTGTGTTGAGTGGCGAAACTCAACGCCGAACTTTTGCCTCGACACGATTGTAAAGAAATGATAATAAACATTTAAATAAATATCTCATCTCATCGAGTGGGATGACGACAACCAGTCGAGTTTACACTCACACTTTGTGTTCCTTTTATTATATGCATATATATTTTTTATTTAGTGTATCTGACCTTTTTGTCTATTGTCTTCGAATTGTTTTATATTTTTTTAGGTTCACGCTGTATTCCGCACATAACAGGGTAAGCATAAGGAATCCGGAAATCTAGCGTTAAGATACTTCGTCCTCATTAAGACATTTCCGTTCTCCACTTTGAGACGAATACTGGAGGCATTCCATGTTGAGTGGCGGAACTCGACGCCGCGCCGCGCTTTTCCTCGTTACAATAGAGAAGAAATGAAAATATTAAATATTTAATTTTCTCGAATGAAAATCGAATCTACGACCTGTCGCACGCTTGTTTCCTGGTGCTACGACAGGTCTCGTTTTTGAAGTTTCACTAGAACTAAATATATATTGAAGTAATGGTTTTGCTTTTATATTCCGTATAGGTAATTTAACTTTTTTTACATTGTTGGTACACAATAAGTAGCACACAAAAAGTATATGATACTTAATTACTTATTTTGTGACGGAATTCTTAATTGGACTTAGATAATGTAAACTCTACTATTTCTAATATTTTTTAAAATGTTATTCCAAACTTAGGAAATTTTATACGTTTTATAAATAAGTTATGAGGCAAGAAAAAAAAGAATTTTAAATAATTTTAGACAAAACTATGAATTTTAATACTTTCGAGACATCTCCATTGACACATCATTGATAAAACAAACATGAAATAAATTATTTTAACTATAAACCACGATCCCAACACGTAAGAAGGGCTGTATGTGCTAAATAGACACAATAACCACACCCTATATTGCTGTAAGTTTATAATTCAATATATAAACTAATTTGTTCCCATAACACCATGCTCCTTCTTTCTTTGTAGGGCAAAAACAATGGTTACCGTCCGCTAAGCAACAGTTTTTACTCCTTAATGGCGTCGCCTTAGACATGCGCATTTAAAATTACTTACAAAGTACAGTATAATTGCGAATGCATAATGAAACTAGTTTTTTAAGTACGTCGATATATTACATATCGGCACTAATATTAGACAAGGATGTACTTACTTAGTATGGTTAGAATTTTTTTTTCAGCTTCACGCTGTATCTCGCATGCAGCAGTATAGGCATAGGGAGCATTGTGTTAAAACACTCCGCTTCCTACTTTTCGTCGAATTCTGGAGGCATTGCGTGTTGAGTGGTGGAACCCAACGCCGCGCTTTGCTTCGACACCAGAACGAAGAAATGAAAATATTAAATATTTCATTTCGTGGGCTTAGGATCCACGACCTATCACGTTACAGGCTTGATGCCGTGACTGGCCCGGATCAATAGAAATTTAGAATAAAATATTTAATATACAAATAATATATTTACTAATAATATATTATATTATTATACTATTACTTTTTGTAGTTACATTTAATATTACGGAAATTAATGAACTATCTTCTGAGTCGTTTCACCTACTAAGTATAATAAATATAAAAACAAAAAAAAATAACAAATTAGATATGAATTAGTAAATACAACTTGGTGTAAGTTGTATTACACCCACATTACTAATACAGACATTAATTTTATGTATCAGCATAGATAAGTATTGCAAAGTAGATATGTACAAGTACGTTATTACTATTAACGTTGTCTAATAATTAATAATTTTGTTTGAGTCACTAATTAGCTTCACGCTGTATCCCGCACACAGCAGCGTAGGCAGAGGGAACCTAGTGTTAAGACACTCCGTTCTTCACTTTCTGCCCGAATTCTGGAAGCATTGCGTGTTTAGTTGTAGAATTCAACGCCGCGCTTACCCTCGACACCAGAGCGAAGAAAATGGAAATATATATTTAAGTAAATATTTCATCTCCTCCAGTGGGGATCGAACCCACAACCAGTTGGTTTTACAGTCACGCTTTGTGCCGCTGCGCCACAACTGGCTTCAATTGAATTTTACAATTTTTTTTAATAATAAAATTTAATATTAAAGGTGTACCAACGGTGACCGTCAGCAAACATTCATCTTTTCTCTTAAATCCGCATAATGAAACACAGTATTTTACCATTATGAGTTTATTATGCTATCCTTGCATTATTATATAGTAATTTTATTAATCAATAACGTTAAATTGCAGAAATTAGATATATTTTTAGTTTTAGTGTGGTATTCTAGTGTGGTATCAGAGCGTTAGATAATAAAATAGGTTAGTATTGTTTTGCCATATTAAAAAAACTAAAATTTGGTTGTACCACTTATTTAGGTATATCTATAGTAAACGGAACTATCGTGAGAAATCCAAGTCTAACGGATGACCAACGGACTCGCCGCCCGCATCTTCGCAGCTGCGACACACTCGAATGGCTAACGAATAATTTCTCCATGTAATGCGTAATTTTAATTTTTATATCTTGGTCACGGCGTGTCGGGTTACGTATGCAATAAAAAACATAATTTTCAACCGTCTTTGCTTTTTTTTACGTTTCCTTTTTTTTCCACTTTATCTGAACTATTTAAAAGAAATTGTAGTTAATTTTAATGTCGATTACTTACTTTCTTTAGTAAAGAGAATTGATAAGAACAACATAGTATGCTTTTAAGATAATGATTTCTTAACTAAATTTAGCTGTGAGATGTTAATGATATACAAGTAAGGATATTTTTATGATAAACAACATTAGGTATTATCGCCGCAGTATATGCACCCCAGGATTTGTGATAAAATTATTATTATGAATAAATTTAATCAAGATTGTTAGTATGTCTTAAAAAAATTACATATCGTTATCTTCTGGAATCACTTTTTATATCATGCAATAATTGAAACAGTCCCAGTGTTTAACTGATAAAATCGGCTTTTTACATTTGCTTATTTGTATCAGAAATGATAATTTTTAGGGGTCTGTACCTCAAAAGGTAAAAACGGAACCCTTACAGTTATAAGCTCACTTTGTTGTGTGTCTATCAGTCTGTCAAGACCACTTATCTCGAGATCGTGTGGAGGTGTCAAGCTGAAAATAATATCAAATATTTAAGTTTAATGTTCCTCAGAGTATAGAAAAAAATCGAGTTTCTAAGTTAACGCAATCAAAAGATACATTTTTGCATTGTTTTTGCTACATATGAAATTCGTCGAATCTAAAGGATACTTATAGCATAAACAATTTAAATAAAATTTGGCATAAAGTGAGAACTTACAATACTTTGATTGATGATTTGTTGATCTACGATCCTGAAACTAGTACGGAACTCTCGGTAAGCGAGTCCGATTTCACCTGTACTTTACCGGTTTTTATTTAAATTTCATGATATTTTATGATTAAAGTAAGTAAAAAAAGAACAATTTAGATTTTTTCTTACTAACTATTAACCCAAAAGATATGCATTTCAGCTTAATTATGGAGTAATATTTCGTTTTTATTTTGTGTTTTGATTTACACAATACACAAATAAATTGCATAATGTCATTAAAAATTAAAATTAAATTAAATCAGCTTCACGCTGTATCCCGCACACAGCAGGGTAGGCAGAGGGAACCTAGTGTTAAGACACTCCGTTCCCCACCCTACTGTCATTAATTTTCTATTTGAAAAAGTCTATACAAAATACGGGCCGCAGTTTAAATCTGCCTGTAATATATGTTATTGTCGAATAGTAATATAATTTGTTTTACATTGATCGATTACATTTATCGATATTCGCTTCATTAAGCTACATTAATTAATAATAGATTGATCACCGTCGTCGTCAAGATAAAAATTAAAATTGTAAAATATAATAATGCGTTATCTTATGTAATTTTGTTTATAATTTGTAAATTGATTTCAAGTGAAATAGCTTTAGCTGTCAGTTTTGATTGTATTAAATTTTTTTTGGTTAGGTACTTAATATTGATATTGTTATCAAAATCTATGTTGAGAATTTTTGATACTACTTTATGAATAAAAATTAAAAAAAAAACAGCTTAACGCTTTTTACTATACATCAAGGTAAGCAGAAAAAGGCTAGTGTCGAGACACTCTGTTCCTCTATTGGGATACTTACTCGTACATAAATATTATAACTATTGCTAATTTCTATAGAATATGTAGATATTTATCTGAAATTATTATTATTACACAAACTCAACAAAATCTGTCCTATTAAAAAATAAAAAAAAATGTTTACAAGATTACTTATATTATTCAAAATAAATATTCATTATTAAAAGAAAATTATAATGTTGCTTGCATAAATATGAATAATAAGCAAAAACTCATAGCGTGACTAAAAATAACTAATAAAAGAAAATAAGAAACATTGCTTGTTTGATAAAGATTTGACAAAAGTGGCTTTGTATGGTCTTGTATGGTCTAATAAATATATTGAATCTTTGAAGTCTCAAACCCACCATACCAGAGGACAAGGATGCAGTCAGCTCATTCTGCAGGAATCCAAGGCAGTACGCGAGGCAATCAAGGAATCGTTGGGGGTAATTCGATATAATAATTATGTCAATTGACAGACGGAGGCCACCTCAGTCTACCACCATGTGTGACCACGGACTACTGCAAAGTATTCGAAACGTCGGGCTATTAAAAATGTATTATACTAAATATACGCGCTTAATCCGGTTAAATAATTTCATTTAAAATAAATATTTAATATTTATTTTAACTTGATAACTCTACCAATAAACCAAAATGATAACAAAAGAGCCAAACATAAAAAAAACAACACACGTTTATAGCGTGCTTAACAAAACAAATATTAAAAATACAATGTTACAATCCAAAAAAAAATATTGCAAACGTTTTCAATTACCAATGCAACAAGTGGAACCCCAAAAAGCAATTAGTTAAGCCATAATTTCCCACTCAGTTTAGTATCTTAGAAAGTCCGATCTAACCTTTTCAAGCCGTTATAACATTTAGTATACGATAATAAGCCCGCTGTATGATAATTATGAACATAAATAATTCAGGGGCCATCATACACGCGATCACTTCCGGGCGCTCGTCCTAATTAATGCGTGGACGCATATTTATAATGGAAACAGCTAGCTAGTGCATACGCCTGGCGTTGTCTGCGTTTCAATTCACTTTTTATAGGTATGGATGAACAGCTAATCTAAAGCGTTAACTTTTTTTTAATAGTTTTAAAGTGTTGTTTCACAATTGGGAGAGGAAAATACTTAAGTTAGAACACGTATGTATGGTTTAAGTATGTAGGATTTGGGATTTGTATCAAAGTCAGCTGTGTGTGAGCATACTGTGGATAAACCCAGCTACTACATTAGGTTTGATAAACCCCAAATCCTCGCTAAGGAAAACAGATACATTCCTAGAATGATCCGCGAGGCTATTGAAATATAAAAACCCTAAATCCTAATTTCAATAGAGAGGATGTCTGGAAACTTTCTACCACCTGAGACCCACTCATAAGATTATTGAAGTCTCAAACCCACCATACCAGAGGGCAAGATACTATCAGCTCATTCTGCAAGAATCCAAGACGGTACGCGAGGCAATTAAGAAATCGTTGGCGGTAGTTTGATATAATAACTATGTCAACTGAGAAACGAATGCCTCCTCAGTCTACCCGTGACCATGGACTACTGCAAAGTGTTCAAAACGTCGGGTTTCCAAAATGTATAATCTAAAATATACGCGATTAATTCAATTAAAATAGTTTCATTTAAAATGTGTAATAATCGTGAAAATCAAAGAACTTATTATAATAATAATTTCCGAACTATTACAAACCCCTAGCTTCCGGTATCGAAGATATTGTCGATCGTACTTCCAATCGATTACAGTAGTTTAGGGAACGAATAGAAAATGATTTAGATGTTTTTAAGCTACTTTACTATGAGATTTTTATACATAATTATAATTTTTTTCAAGAGTCTTGTTACATCAGAAGACGAAAAATATGAGATATTGCTAAGAAAAAAAAAGAGATTCTTAAAATGACTAAAATTATGTAGGAATAGGTACCATTTTTCAGCTTTGTTCTGAATCCCGAATATAGGCGATTGGAAAGAAATAGTCACGTCACACATTTTTCTAATTTTTCCGCTAGAATCCGAAACATTTCAAATTTAGTGGCGGAACTTATTGCTTAAAATGCCGATTACCTCGAGTGGGGATTGCACCCACATCGATCATGTAACAGATCGAGGCTGCCATGCTGCACCACAATGTCTCTACCTTGGTAGATATCTGATAAGGATTTAACCAGCAGTGGGATGAGAACCCACAATCACCACTTGCAGCAAGTAGTGTTAGTTAGTCATATATAAACCTATATTATATAGAATATTTTAATTATATATTAATAATATTTTAATATAGAATATTTTCTATAAGACTCGCACAGAAAATAAATAGAATAATTTTTATATTTATTGCCAAGAACTATGCATATTTATTAGGAATATTTTTTCGATACAAAATATAAATTGTGTTTTATTTATTTTTAGTGGGAAATGGATAGGTACGTATTTGTCAACTTAGAATAATGATTTTAATAATTCATTTCTCAGATAAAATACATTTTTAACACAAGACCTTTAAGGAATCCATCGTGCACCAGGTCCATACTTAGGCACCCACGCATGATTTGGAGATTTATTTTGTAAATTCATAAAGTTTAACGACCGAAAGCTGGTAATGCTTACCATGCTACATATTTATAGCTTTCATTCGCTAGTCATTTCTTTATATTTTTCAAGGAGATCTATGTTTTTATTTGTAATCGAGAAACTTAAATTTATAATAGGTATAGAATTTATGACAGAATAAATAGTAAAAAGTTATGTTGAAGAGAAAAGCAATGAGTACATTATAGTGTTTAAATTTGCAATATATTTGAATTATATTCTCTAAGTACAAAAAAAAATGTTTTTTGTATTGGGTATTTTTTACTTTAAATATAACAAATACAACACATTTGTTATAACTTTTTTTTAGCTTACAATATTCTAACAGAAATAATGTATAAATATTACTAAAAAAGTAAAAATAAAAATAAAATGTGATAACTTATTGAAACTGTAATTAAATCACTTTTATATTTTACCATAGTTTCAATGCGGTGTTTCGTCAGCTTTACGACTTCGCTAACGTCTTGTCCACTCAGCGACTTGGAAACGAATTGTGACACCTCTGCTCGCTTTTAGCTTTTTATTCTTTGTCGCCTTGAAACATTACAAAACGACATATAATAAAGTATTTATTTTATACGTAGACGCTGTGGAATATGTCGGTGGTCGCAGGTTATATTATTAAATTTTGAATTTGCGTGACATCTATTATTATTAACTTAACTTAAATTAGCTTCACGCTTTATCCCTAGCAGGGTAGTCAGAGAGAACGGAGCGCCAAACTCTACGGTTTCTATTATTATTAATATTCCAGATTTAGATAAATTGGAGTACCAAATAGGGAAGGTTTCGTGCGGCTGTGAAATCTGATTTTGTCTAATTTCTCTATATTATATTAAGAGAAAATAATAAACATTTATTCTCGTGTTGCTATGTTTACAACATAAAGTTTAACTTAACAACATTTTCAAATATAATTAAAAATATACAAATCTACCGATTCAAATTTAACTTCAAATAGCATCTTGTACGGCGGGCAACACCGGATGTTTCCGCTATACTACTTAGTTACATAGTAAGTATCTATAAACAAACATTCATATAGCTATTAACATCGCAATTAATAATAAATATCTGATAAAATTCATCATCAATATTCAGCTAAGAATCAACAACATACAATACGTAAGCGGTTCTATAAAATACACATGTAATTTATTATAGAAACAATTAATCGATTCCGGATATTTGTTTTCTAATCGACAATTAAATCGATTTTATAATTAAATGCGAGTATGGTGTGAATGGTGGATAAATAAATTCATATTTCCAAAATGACTGACTGATAGTGGTCAAGATAAGTTCCAATTAAATAATACCATCAAAATATTTTGTGATAGGTCATCCACCTGCCGTATGTATAATTTATACGTAAGACGGCCGACGGCGATTCGGCGTTTTGAAAGCGTTTGATTCTTTCCATCAACGGTTGCAGTACGAAAATTGTGACAGCCACTGAAGATAGTGGGTTCGATTGTTATTATAATATTTTAATGTATGTCTTAGATATTAATTTTTTATTTAAAGTAAAATGTGCTGTGTGGTAATTTTTTGATATTTTTTTAAATTAAATATCTTAATTGTGTTGAGGCCAGTAACTGTAAACGACAGGTTATGTGTTCGATTCCCACTGAGGAAAATGAAATAAGAAATAAAAATTTTGAATTTTTATTTCATCGATCTGCTTTCAAGGTAATGCACGGTTTAACTAACATTAGACTCACTCTACATACTCTGTTATATGCGGGATACAGCTAAAAATTAGAAAAAAAGTAACGAAAAAAAAATTGAACTATCATAAAAACAAAGACTGATTTTGTTTGGGAAGTGTGCTAATTGAATCTTTAAGTGTTTTCTAACTATCTATTAAGTATATAATTCATGTTGCGTTAAGCCTTCTATCATATAGCCGGTATGGTGATGTAGGACTAGTGGCTCCTAATACACTTGGGTGGTACCCACTTTGAATTTTAAAAAAATGATTTAATTAAACAGGTACACTACTTTCTTTTGATATTATTAACTTAATTTGGGTTTTGTCTTTGACATTTTGAATATAGGTAAAATTCGCCTCACGGCGTATTCTGCAAACAGCAAGGGAGGCATAGGTAACCTAGACACATCGCTCCCCATTTAAAATAAAAGGGTCTTATAAGTTCTATTTATTGATTTGTATTTCATTTTACTTTTTTTTTATGATTTGAGGCCAATCGTGACGCAGCGGCACAGTTGCGTACCTGTAAACGCGACAAGTTGTGGTTTCGATTCCCCATTCGACTCGACACTCTACGAAATTCAATATTTATTATTTTAATTTCCTAGCTCTGGCAACGAGGCAAAGCGTGGCGTTGAGTTTCGCCACTAGAAAAGTGCGGAAGCAACGGAAGTGTCTTGATGGGAACGGAGTGTTTAAAAACTATTTGTCCCAGATTCCCTTTGCCTACACCTAATTTTTAGTTTAACTAAAAAAACCGATAAAATGAAAAAAAATAAAAAATAACATAAAACCTATAATATACCTAAATAATATATGAGTATCGTAAAGGTAGTCATTTTAATAATAAATATTGAATATTTTTTCCATATAATAATTAAAATACACGCACGCAATGTTGTTATTTAAAAGCACAAGGTGCTTTAAGGTATTTTGCAAGTGTCCCGTAAACTTTATAAATTGTTTAATCTTAATTAGGTATACATTTTAGAAGGATTTCTGTGAATTGTGTACTAAATGAATGTTTTTTTTTAATTAATAAGATCAGAGGCCGTCGTGTCCCAGCGGTACATCGTCTGGTTGTGATTGCAACGGTTGTGAGTTCAATTTCTATTAGGGGAACTGCATTATTTTCATTTTACTTGGGGAACAGACTGTCTTAGCCCTAGGTTCCCTCAGCCTTCCTTGCTTCATGCGGGTGTATCCCGCATGTAGCGTAAAGCTAAAAAATATAAATGGTTCTTAAGAAGGTTACGATATAATTTATCTTTTTTAGGGGGTAAAGTGGTCATTAAGTGTACTGTAGGTACGTTAAAATTGCAATTGGCCTTAAAAATAGATTTGCTTGTACCATTTTATTGTAATTTTTCAAGCATACGTCAATAATATTTCGGGTATATTTTTTATATTTCAAATTCGACGTATACTAAATTAAATCAGTAATAAACAAACTAATCCATACTAATAGTAGTTTAGTAGTACAGTAAAGTTAACAAGTTGTGGCCGTCATGAAGCTAACTATTGAAAGCTGCGCAGATTTAATTATAGGTGTTTTTTTGCTTTTCATTATTTTGGTCCCAAGTGAACAGTGCGCAAAAGTTCAGAAAACCTAAGTTAAGTGTGGCCACGACTTGTTGACCGTACTGTTACTGTAGAATACGTGAATTCTGTAGTAGTAACCATGAGCTGATCTGTTAGTAATAATATTTAAAATCCGCGAGTGGGAATCGAACCCACAACCAGTCACGTCTACTTGTGCCGCTGCGCCACGACCGGCCATCATAACTAACATTTAACACTACAAAATAGAATACATTCGACCATGCACGCAGCGGAGGGCTCGCTATATCACCACTTAACACTCGAGTAATGTCCGACGTGGACGCGTTGTACGTTTCATTTAGATTTATGTTAACGCAAATAAAATGGCGACTAAAAACTATATTGGTTCTTGTCGGGAATTCTTGTTTGGCTCGTACTTCTTTCTGTATGTAGTAATAAAAATTGTGTTAGTTTTATTCATTTATTGTTTAAAGATAAATAAAGGTACAAATATGATAGTTAGATGCTTTATTTCTCATGGTTTAATAAGATAATTATATATTTAGAATGGCTGTAATGGTTTTTGGATGATATGTTTATTTTTTTAATAATAATTCATAGTTTCCTTCCTAAAATTCCAATTCATAATGAAACAAAAAGAATCATTAAGCAAAATATCTCAATTAAAACGTTTGTTTTATAACAAAGTGCTTTTATAATCTTGTTATAGATTTTAAATAACAAAAAGGACAAGGCGCATCATGGGAGTTAGTGGTGGTCAGTGGCCCGTCGAGATTAGCATCGCCTTATATGTAGCTGTACACACGAGAACTTAACTGTTTACACGATATTACATTTTATTACATATTTGAGCATATTAAATGCTATTCACTGAATAATTACTTGTTTCAAAAGTTAGAGAAAATATTTTTTTTAGCGGCTCGCTATAATTTACATACAGTAGAGTAAGCAGAGGGAATCTAGTGTTTAGACACTCCGTTCCTCATCCTCCACCGGATTCTGAAGGCATTGCGAGTTGAGTGGCATAACCAGCGTCACGCTGTGATCCCCACACAGTAAGGTTAGGAAAGGGAATCTAGTGTTAAGACACTCCGTTCCTCATTTTTCACCGGAATCTGAAGGCATTGCGAGTTGAGTGGCATAACTCAAGGTACGTTTTGCATCAAAAAAATGTAAATATAAAATATTTCATTTCCTCGAGTAGGAATCAAAGCCACAATCTGTCGCTCTTACAGTCACACATTGTGGCCCTACGTTACTACCGGCTTCTAAATATATTTATATTTCAAATATAAACTATTTCTCTCTATATATTTATATGATGTACTCTCAATTATATGAAGGAACACTAATTGAAACACCATTTTTTAAAGTTGTAGACATCGGGAACAAATAATAATAGATTTTTTTGTTTTGTATTTATTGTATCCTATTTTCTTAGCAAACGATTGATTTGATTATTATGAACCTCTCAACCGTGACAAAACAATGCCATACATTAACACTTTATGTTAGCTATGGACTTATTTATCTTAGTAAACCTACATAAATTATGGGCTAAAATATATTAAATAAAAACATATTAAGAGTTTCTTTGGGAATCAATTCGATCTCATTCGAGGAAATGAAATGTTTAATATTTTAACATCTTCGCTATGGGGTCAAGGCAAAGCGCGGCGTTGAGTTCAGCTACACAACACGCAGTGCCTCCAAAATTCGACGGAAAATTGGGAGCGGTGAGTCTTAACACTAGGCCTCCTCTACCTACCCTTGCGGGATACAGCGTGAAGCTAAAAAAAAAAGTAATTAAAATCAACCATTTGTTTACGTCCATTTGGGAGTAGCTTTCAACATGTATATGTATGAGTGTGTATGTGTTTTAATGAATAAAGCATAAAAAGCTCTTTATTCTGTTCATTTGCGGCTAACATAAATTGGGGGATGTTCGCGTAAATATGTATTTTACGTATTATACGAATATTTTGTGTTTATTTATATCTATAAATACACAACATATACTTGTTTCCTTTTTATGTTTATGAAATTGATATATTTCATACAGCTGCTTTAAGATTGAAAATTTAATGAATATATGTGTTAAATATAAAAAAAACGCTATAAAAATTATATACAGTTCATAGTAAGAAATTAGAGAAAAACAAAAATCTATTATTAATTTCATAATTATAAGGCTTTTGCATCTAACACTACACGCTTTGAATTCTGATCGAGGTAGCTCTATGTTAAAAAGGAGGCCTATTTTAATATACTGATAAACTAAATGGAGTCTTTAAGCGCTATACATGTTAAGTAAGAATTAAAGTTACGTAATAACAAACGTAATAATATTGTAATTTTTTTTAGTTTAAATGTAAGTACTTTTAGAACGCTGTATCCAGTATAAGCAGGGTGGGTAGAGGGAACCTAGATTCGTCCCCACGTTTCGTTGAAATTTTCGAGGAACTCCTTGAAAAAATCATGCGTGTTGAGTGGCGGAACTCAACGCCGCGCTTTTGCCCACACGAGAGCGGAGAAATGAAAATATAAATTTAAATAAATATTTAATCTCCTCGAGTAGTGATCGAACCCACGATCAGTCGCGCTTGCAATCACACACTTGTGCCGCTGCACCGAGACCGGCCTCATATAGATATTCTCAAAGTTTTAGTTTAAATTTAGAATTGCCTATTTACACAGTATTATTTAGATAGTTGCTATCTTTCGTATTCTATAAAGAAATGATGCTCCTGAGAAGTATCTTTTTCTTTTTTATATTACAATATCCTGTTTGCCCCCTCAAAATATTTAAAGTTATACGAAAAACAGTCACAGACCTACAATAGGTACAAGAAACACAGACAAACTTGTAACGCCTATTTATCGCCGCCGAAAAGTAAATAAATCATATACGTGTCGGCAATAGTATTTAAATTTAAAGTAACGATACGAGAGAACATTAATTAGGAAAGCATATTATACTGTCCAAGAAAATTTTATGAATAAAAATGTGTTTAATTTGGATCATTTGAATTTCATGCAGGATAGCTACCATTGTATTATCGTATGAACCAATAAAATTATATTCCCAATTTTGAAAAAATAAACAACTGTTGAATTTCTTGCCCTCTCTTCTCAGCAGGACTGCCTTTCGAACCGTAGTCTTGTGTTTACTCGACGATTCAAAAGTGCTTGTGAAAGTCTATTCTTAAAGAATATTTGGAATTGAATTGAGGCAAGAGTTAGAGTTAGAGTAGTAGTTAGAGATTAATCTAATGTAGCTTCACGCTCAGAGAGAACAGAACGCCAAGCGCTACGGCCTCTACATACCTCTTTCGCCTCGTCCATTGTCATCAACCTCTTCATACATGCCGGGCGGATTCTCATGCTAACGTGTCCTTCTTCCAGTATCTTTGAATTTGTGTTTTCGAAGGTTAACCTAGGTCTCCCCATACTACTCTTAGAAACTAATACACAGACTTAGACTGATGAGTATTCAGTAATATCACAGACCTAAACCGTGTGTGAAGAAAGTTCGAGAGAATGTAATATATTCAAAAATATATATAAAATAATAATTTTACTCAACTCTCTTTCTCTCTTTATCGTAAAAAATATATTCTTTGATTGTATTGTCACTTTGAAGCTGAAAATCGATATGTTCTTTTTAGGCTTCCACATTGTAATATTTGCCAATTTTACAAAGTATACTTATTACGTATATCCTCTTGTTAACACTATTTAACATCTTACTTTATTAGTAGGTACTGTTATAATGATATATAATTAATATTGTAGTATAAAACACTATAGAATAACGTATTTAATAATTATTTCAAAAACTGTTTTCAACGTGGTTAATTAACGGTTGTGTTTGAATAGATTGATATCGATCTGTGTCGAGTTATGAAAATCGAGAACTATTAATATTTTGCCATTTTAGAATATATCTTTTTCATTTTAATGTTTACATTTTGAAGAGAAAAACAACAGGAACGGGGTGTCTTAACACTAGGTACACTACCTATCCTGCTAAAAGCGGGATACAGTGTGAAATAGAAAAAATAGAACGCAAACAGCTAATTGTTTCTCATATTTTAAGCTGATGTTGTAGCTTTATAAGCTTTACAACTTTAATTAATATGTTCGAAGATACAATGTAACTAAGGCTCCCTCGGAAACTAGAAAAGAACAACTTTGCCTAACCCACTTATACTATTAATACGAAACTTCGCGGGTAAATATCTAAACACTCCAGAATACAATAATTAACAAAGGAATTAAAGAAATAAACACGCCTGTTAGAAACATATTTATGCGTTTTAATTTCACAGTACGTAATTATAATTAACTTACCTATTATTATCTTCTTTGAAGACTTTGTTTCATTGTGCGATAGCCAGCTTGTATTGGTACTAGCTAATTATTTTTTTATTGTTTTATAATGGCCGTTTGTTTGATTGAAGCGATCTGTTTCGAATTCTGTTTTTGTGTGGCGAGTCGTGGGTTGTGTTCCCGTCGTTTCGGTCTGATAAAGATGCGTTTTGATGGTGATTTAAGTAGGTTTTAATAAATTAGCTTTTAGTATTAATTATGTGGTAATTTAATTTATCGGCGTTGAGTTCCGCTACTCGATATGCAATGCCTTTAAAATTCGGCAGAAAGTGGGGAACGGAGTGGCTTAATACTAGGTTCCCTCTGCCTATCCTGCTGTGTGCAGGATAGAGCGTGAAGCTTTTAATTTATTTAATAAATTGATTGTAGCTTTAACTTAAATTATACATTTCATTTGGCACAATAGTACTGAAAATAAATATACCATGTGGTGAACACACACACACACACATATCCATCAACAAAGTAAACAAAGTCATTTATGAAATGAATCAGAAAGCTGGTAGCGAAAGTTCTTTAACAAGATACCTAATTACTATTATTATAAGCCCAGCACAGGAGCTTGTTACTCGTTATACAGTTAGCCCCGGGCACCGGTCAAAGACAAACCGGGAAGATTTTATTGGATATTTTCCAGCTAATTAAAAGGAAGAATGAGAAAAAAAATAAATAAAAGGTTTTATCGCGGGGTTTATCGAACTTTTGTGTCGTGGCCACCGGGGCAGCTATGTCAGTAATTAACTAAAATCGCAGGCAATCACGGCGCCGGCGCATCTATACGACAATGGAATATTTCTAATACGTATAGAAGTGGTATATTTTCACTTATTTTCTATGTTTATTTTGAATTTATTTTAAATATGTAATGTTTTATAAATGATCTATATTAAAACTTGATTTATTATGTCTTTAATTATTATTAATCACACCAAGAGTGAACAGGTAGGGCCTGAAATATCAGCTTCCTCTAAAAATGCATTAAAACTAAAAAAAATGTGATATACACGAGATAAAGTACTAGTTATATAGTAGACAAATAATACGATCACGCGGAATATGATTTCCGCATAATTACGTGTTATGTAATACAATCTTATTTAAAGCGCGAATAAAAAAGAAGATCTTTTATTTGAAAAAATAAAAGAACGACATGCAATATCAACGTCAATTAAAAGAGATAAGAGTGAGTGGTAAGAGAAGCACAGAGAGGTAGATCTTGTTTGAACTTCGAGAGCACAGTATTTATGATACTGGAGAAAGGTCAAGTGAAAAGCACGGGGATCCCTCAGAGGGCATATGTGAAGAGGTTGATGACCGTTTATAAAATATAAGCAAGTCAAGTATTAAGATCAAAAAACTGTTCCAAAATTATTAAAAAGGTAGTACTTAATAGTTATTCAAACTTTATAAAGAAAGTTAGAGGCCAAACCTCATAAAGAAAGTTTGAGGCCAGTCGTGGCGCAGGGGTATAAAGTGTGACTGTAAAATCGACTGCGTGTGGGTTCGATCCCCACTCGAGGAAGTGAAATATTTATTTACATTTATATTTTCATTTCTTCGCTCTGGTGTTGAGGCAAAGCGCGGCGCTTAGTTCCGCCACTCAACACGCACTGCCTCCAGTTCTCGGCGGAAAGTGGGGAAACAAGGTTCCCTCTGTCTACCCGCTGTGTGCGGGATACAGCGTGAAGCTGATTTCTTATAAAAAAAAATTACATTTTGCGTTACAAATAAAAAAAAATATAGACTTTATTAACTCGTCCGGTGAGTTAAGTGTGTCCGGTGTGTGTAAATTTCGAAAATTTTTATGCGAATAAATTTCGGGACACTATAACTTAGATATAGATAGATATATATCATCTATTGTTTCTAACTTCGATCGATCAATTCGATTCCGAGTGGCCGTTCCTAATCTCTATATCGATTTAAACTCGGATAATTAAGTGATGTGACAAAAAATGCAGGCGTTGTATCGGTCCGTCGACTCTTATAAACTAGATGGTAATGAATGAACGCAGATAAGGCGACATTGGTCCCGTGAAGGAAATATGCGTGAGGCGGGACCGGGTTTGTTATGACCGCGTTGCTTTTGGTTTTTTGAATGGTTTAGCTTTTAAATTGGATAGGTCGTTTATTTGTTTGTTGCCTTTACGTTACGACGCCTGGCCTGGATGGAGAGTATCTACAGGTAAAATTACATCCGGAATCGATAGCGTAATGAAGAACCCAACTAGGAATGAAAAATTTATGAATTTATTTCAATGTCGTCCTCTGTCCCCAAATGAATTACTTTTTAAAATTCTGTTTTAGTAACCTTAGCTTCTAAAACTCTTTGCTCTATTGTATAATAATATATAGTTTAATTAAATGGTAAGAATGCTTGCCAATACCATACTACGTGTTCAAGTTCAGCTTCCGAAATTTTAATACGGCCGCGGCATTATAATTTAAGCTGATAAGGAGGCAAATAATTAAAAGATTAATGTTTAATTAATCCTTAAAAAAAATAAGATAATTAGATTAATGGTGAAGGTCCCGAAAAAAAGTTTGTATGAAAAAAAAAATTGAATAGTTATTATAAATTCTAAAAATAAGATAATCCACTTTTAAATTACTAGATCGATTCTTTGATAATATTAATAGATACCTCTAATATTATCAAAGATCGATATCTTGTCTCGATCTCCTGTACTTCTTCAGGTGTCCCACATTATATTACCATATATATGCACATGTTTATTTCATGAATATATATTTTTTAGATGTATTTTTTTACTAAATAACCTACTTTGAAAAAAATTAGTTCGTTACTTTCATACATTTCAATATCGTAATGACGCTTTTGCTGCATCTTCAAAGTAAATGGTAAATTGATAAGATGTTCACCAAATTAGATGAGAATATAGGATGATTTAAAACCTTTACATTTTAATAACAAATAAATGCTAATCAAAACAAATCAAGATATTTGTGGAATAGGATGACGATTATGGCCAAAATATCATAATTATTACAATGATTGGGTATGTAGTGATACAATAATATTCTTTTGTTAAAAAATTGCAATAACAAATGGAAAAGAAATTAATTTGCATTAAAATAGAATGCCATAAAATTTAAAAAAAATATATATATAATAAAATGTTACTTAAAACGGAACATATTTTAAAAACTAAGTAATGTAAATTTTTCAGTCGTTGTATAATCGGGTAAATATGTTCGCCTCTCTTCAACATGCGCTCTATCAGATGATTCATGTTTACAGCCAGAACTTCTTCCCAAACTCTCTTAGTTGTTTCGTTTCGTAGTCTTAGTAGATAGGGTTTCAATTTATACTAGTTATTACTCAAGGTGACAAAGGATTGAGTGCGTCGTCCAGAGCTTCGTCCTTTGACCCATCAAAGGAGAAATCATATAAAGATTGATGAATTACAGTACCCTCTTTTTCAACTAAGCTGGGACTACGGAAACGATCAACTTCTTGAACGCAGCTTTCCACAAATCGTTCCTCTAGTTGTCTCACACTCTAATATAATTATTACGAATTAGCTTAGAGTGTAAACCTGCTAACAGCCCATTGAGCAAATTATCAGGAAAAACCAAAACTTCTTTAAAAAAACCTATGACTACTATATATTATCAGAAGGTATTGTTAGTATTTATAAAAAAAATTTAAATGGTTAAAAAAAGAACATAACGAAAAAACCAAAGATTGATAGATCAGATTTAATTGTAAGTTCATTCTACTATGGACGGCCACATCAAATTAACAATATTCTCAACACCTAAACTTAAATATTTTAAAATTAAATCAGCTTCACGCTGTATCACGCACACAGCAGGGTAGGCAGAGGGAACCTAGTGTTAAGAGACTCCGTTTCCCACTTTCTGCCACATTCAGGAGGCATTGCGTATTGAGTGGCAGAACCCATGCTTAGCCTCGACACCAGAGCGAATAAAAGGATATATAAATATAAGTAAATATTTCATCTCCGCGAATGGGGAACTAAACCACAACCAGTCGATTTGACAGTCACACTTCGTGCCCCTGCGCCACGACTGGCCTCAACTTAAATATTTTTCAAATTAAATTAAAATATGTATAAGTAATAAAATAATAACATTAATAAAACGTAAAGTACACATGTGAATACAACCATTAATTAAGATAAGGTATGTTAATGTAACGCCATTTGTGTTTTAGATGACAAATTAGTATTTCTCTTTGTATGTAGTCTATATTGGTTACGTTGACGCAGTTCATAGACAGTGTGTGGACTGTGGATATGTAAATGTGACGGCCGATGTTGACAGTGTGCCAGTGCTATTCAAAAACAATTAATAATATGTAAATCACTATTCATTATTTTTATAGCTATAAAAAAACTGTTGTATAGAACAAATATATTAATTGAAATCAGCTTCACGTTATATCTCGCACACTCCGTTCCCCATTTTCGCTTAATTCTAGATGCATTGCGTGTTGAGTGGCAGAACTCAACGCCGCGCTTTGCCTCAACACCAGAGCACCAGAGCCAGGAAATGTAAATATAAATAAAGATTTCATTTCCTGGAGTAGCGATCGAACCTACAACAAGTCGCTGTTATAGTTACACACTTGTGCCTCTGCGCCACGACTGGCCTATATGTGGGTATATATAAATATAAGAAGATTATATTAAGTTTTTGTTTACCATCATCTAAACTTTTTACAAACAAACTAACTTACAGAATCACCTGCTGCATGAATCTTAGCATCTACAATTATAATTGGTGAACAGTTAAAGCTGTTTAATATTATAATGCTATTCTAAACACAGAATATATTAAGAGGCTTGTCGACTCGGGATGTTCCTCCGAATGTCGTCGTCGATTATGTGCTAAGATATACGTATATTGACGTCGTAGCGCAATCCCTTCCTTCCTTAGTCTCGGGTTCGATTTAAACATGTAGATCATAAATAAAAGATTTAAGTAAGAAAAAAGATTTGGGTAAGAATGAGTGAAAGAAGATTTAGCTAGATGTATTTAATATCGACTTTCAGTACTGCTCGGTCTGTACGTCTGCTTCATCTTCGATGAAGGGTATGGTATAAAGTGTCAAATAAAATTATTAACATATCTCGTGAAGGTTACCTATTGAGCAATAAACTGAATTAAATATGTATTGAATTGAAGCATATAACATATTTTTGAGGCCATTCATGGCGTAAGTTTGCGGGTTTGATTCCCACTCGAGGAAATGAAATGTTTAGTATTTTCATTTTGTGCCAGTCAACACGCAACGCCTGCAGAACTTGGCGGAAAGTGGGGGAAGTGTCTTAATGGGGACGGAGGCTCTTAACATTAGATTCCCAGATTTCCTCTGCCTGAGAGGTAGGATAGGTATGGTAGGGTACCATGTACGGGATACAACGTGATACAAGTTGATCTATCTAGGTATATTTTAAGACGTACATATATATTATACTCTATATAATAATAGTTAAAATTAATATCTGTTTGCACAAATACCAAACACAAAAGTATTTCTAGTTATAATATTAAAATACTAAGTAAATATCAGGAACCTATACTAGAGGATTACTTCACTGAATATAATGTAATTTACATAGATGTTTAATCGATTTGATACACACCAATGCTACTGGTTATAGGACTGAACTGGGTACGTTCTCTTAAGGTGCGCACGTGTCGCCGTTCCCACGTTGATGCATGCATTTCATCTTAGAAAGCTCGAACACCTATGTTCAATTTTAAAGTAAAGTTTTTTAAGTGGTTCTCGGTACTATTGTTGCTTGAATGTGTAATTTTAACCAACTTTGTAAAAAGGTGGTGTATATGAGAAAATATGTATTTTTTATAAGGAGTGGAAGGAACTTTCTGTTTAACTACTACTATTTAATTCAGTCTCAGTCAATAATTTAAAGATTAGAGAAGACTAGTAATATATGTAGAGCAGCATTGTCAACATAATTTTCAATAATTTTAGGAATTTTGCGTTACAGCGAATTTTTTTAAATTTTATTTTCTAAATCTATCAAAACCTAGTCGGGTCTAATGAACTTACATTTATATAAAAATAAAGATTTAAACTGTGACAAAATAATATAAGTTTGTAAGATAATATATTATTCTTGTAAGAGATAATAAGAACGGTAGTAAACATAATAGACACGTGTACCGTCATACCGTGGTATCACGACTGATGTCATTTCCGCGATATCCGCTTGAGTAAAACGTTTTTTTGTTTCTTGAAAAGATTTGCCTTTTATAAATTAGGCCTATTTTAGACATTTTTATATTAATTAGGTAACTTATGAAAGCATGTGACCACTATGGCATAGTAATTGGTTGCAATATTTTATTACGGGTTTAAATTTCACCAAACAATAGAGATTATATTATAGGACAACATTTTTGTCAGACGTCTCTAAATTAGAAAACTATGGAAAACGGAGTAAAATATTATGTTTAAGTAATATATTAGTTATTTTTAGTAGATAAAACAGAATTTCATTGTAAAACTAGACATACTAGCTTACTGACAGTGTTTTGTTTAGAAAATTGCTTAATAAGTATACTAGATGTAATTGGAGCATGCATTCTAAACTGTAATAAAGACTTGTTTAAAGAATTAGCATAAAAATTCGTCGCTAGTGTGTACAGGTCCTTATAGAGACAGATGCGTTTAGTTTTTGTAGATCCCTGATACGACCACTTGACCCGCCCATAGCTGTCATTTAGCAAGAAGTTGGCTCTTAATATATCCTCAACATCTTATAGCAATATTTCACTATTGCCGGAAGTATAATAAATTTATTTGGTTTTTTTTTCTAGCAACCTAAAAAAAGTTTGTTTATTTTTTTTAAGATCAACACAGCCCTATAAGTATATAATGTGATTTGAAATATTTATATCACAATCATATAATGATATATATTATGAAATTGAGTTTTTTAAAAAAATTAGCAATATTACATTGAGACGTTCTAAAAAGCTTTTAAAGGTAAACATCGTTGTGTTGTGTCACATGACATTTTTCAACACTTAGCCACATCCGGGATCGAAATACTAACTAATTTCTATTTCGCAGATGGACCTAATTGTCTCGAACTGGACTTTTAGTTAATTATGCGGTAGTAATGGTGTTTACGTGTTTTTAACAGCTGTGTTAAACACCGGAAGTAAGGTCATATCCTAATGCATCCTCCTATTGTATGGTAAAGTTAAGTGTTTTCCGCTCATATTCATTTTACTCCACTGTCTTGTTGTGGATGTTTTTTGTATAATTTCTCGTTGCTCTCTTTTGATCTTGATGTAAGTTGGCCCCAGGCACCCCTTTTGTGATGCGGATATCAGTGATGACTAAATAACAATGCACAATGTATGGAGTAGTTGGGATGTGTGGTTCTCATCGTGTTATAATTATTTGTAGGTTAAAACCGAGATAAAAGTAGCACTGGTTAATATAGCTTCTTTTATTTTTACCACAAATTTATTGTGTATTAATAATTTCTGTGAATGTTGTTAGCTTAATGCTAATAAATTATTTTATTTAATTGTTTATTAATTTTATAGCTTTATGAGACCGTCGTGCCTCGTAACGGTGTTTTGCTAGCAGGCAAAGCACGGCGTTGAATTCCACAAATGTTACACGAAGTCGGCGGAAAGTGGGAAACGAAAGTGTCTTAATGGGAAACAGAGTCTTAACATTAGGTTCCCAGCTATCCTGGTATGCGCGGGATATAAAATAAACAGCCCCGCATAACAAATAAAGTTTAAGAAAAATGGATTTTAGTAAATGGGGCATTACCGAATTTCACCCTTAATCAAATGGTTAAGTATTTTTTTTGCTTCACGCCGTATCTCGCATATAGCGGGGTAGCCAGAGGGAGCCTAGAGTCAACATACTCCGCTGCCTACACTTTAAATTGAATTCCTTCTAAAATTCAATCATCAGTACGTTTCATCACCAAAAAGTGTAAAACCAATAGATTTAATACTACACCATCTTATAATTAACATAACAAACATAATAAAACAATTTACAACACTTATCTAATATAAGATAAGTGATTGATATCACAGACAACGTAAAGAGTGCTTTGTTTTGAAATAATGAGCGTTGACTCGGTACACAGCTAAATATAATTAATGAATTCGATCTAGAGATAAATATATATAATCGATATTAGATTACCATAGCAGTAACATTGTCTCGTTAATAATAAGGAATTGTATACACTTGAGATTTTTTTTGAAATAAGTAGTAACGTTAGTAGTATATTAGTTATTAAAATTAAAATAAAATAAATCAGCTTCACGCTGTATCCCGCATACAGCAGGGTAGGCAGAGGCAGAGGCAGAGGGAACCTAGTGTTAAGGCATTCCGTTCCCTATTTTTGCCGAATTCTGGAGGTATTGCGTGTTGAGTAGTAGAACTCATCGCCGCGCTTTGCTTCGGTACCACAGTGAAGAAATGGAAATATAAATTTAAGTAAATATTTCATCTCCTCTAGTGGGAATCGAACCCACAACCAGTCGATTTTACAGTCCCACTTTGTGCTCCTGCGCTACGACTGGCCTCATATTAGTTATTGGTTATATATAAATTAAAATTTCACTTACTATGAGAATACGCAACGTAGGGCTTTTTTTAAAAAAACGAATATTAAAATACTGTACAGTATATCGTATCGTATCGTATCGTAGTCGTATCGCAGTCTATAAATATGTATCACTCACTGTAAGACGTAAAATGCATATAAAAAGGATGTTATATTATCAGTAATATACTTTTTAGCAGCAGCTTAATGCTTTTTCGTAAACATAACCTAATTATGATCGAACTTAGAACTATTGCGTTTGCAGTCTGAAGTTGCCCCACTGCGCTGTGTCGGCCAAAACTTATTATATGCTACATTTGCCTTCGTAGTGAGTTTCAAATTTATTTATTAATTTTGGTGTTAAATAGTAAATTCACAAAAATAAATGACTATGTTGTTGTAATTGAAAAGAAGAAAACATACGATATATAAATTTTCGTGTTTAATTATATCACATAGAGGCCGTTGTGGCGCAAGGGCACAAGTGTATGACTCACAGCCGCTGCATTTCCGACGGCTGTAAATTCAATTTCCACTCGGGGAAATTTAAAATTTAAAGCCAAAGCGCGGCGTTAATTTACATCTCTCAACCCATTACTTTTATTTTTTATGTATATTTTTTTATACATAATCCACAAGTCCTGTAACTTTTTTTTCGGAAGCTTGTTCACATTTTTTTCTCAGATTAGTAAGAAAAATGATATTGTTGAAATAATTACCGAGAATGACGACAACTGTCGCAAGTCCGTAGCGAGCCTTATACTAACAACTGTATCAAGTTAGATAATTAGGTTACTGCTTTGTATTAAATTTGCCGTTAATTAAATACCGGTTTTACTAGGACGTTCAAATTCTCTTCAGACAGTCTCAATGGATGTTTACAGCTGCTTATGGTTAGATATATGCATTTTTTTTCTAAAAATAGTTCGTTTTTAATAATATTTGTAAGAGGTTTGTGAGGTAATTTGTATTCTCCATAATTAATAAATCTTTTTAATTTTTCTGTAATATATTTCAAATATATTATTATTATGTGATTATGTCTATTCATTTCTCATTTATATCTTTAAAATATATTATCCAGTAAAATAAATATTATTTACAAATCAATTTTTAACATCAAACTCTATAAATTGAGGCCAGTCGTGGCGCAGAGGCACAAAGTGTGACTGCAAAATCGACTGGTTGTGGGTTCGATCCTCACTCGAGGAAATGAAACATTTATTTACATTTATATTTTCATTTCTTCGCTCTGGTATCGAGGCAATGAGCGGTGTTGAGTTCCACCACTCAACCACGCAATGCTTCCGGAACTTGGCAAAAAGTGGGGAACGTGGGAGTGTCTTAACACCAGTTTCCCCCTTCCTACTTTGCTGTGAGCAGGATACAGCGTGAACCTGATTGATTATGATCAAACTCTATAAAGACAGATTAATACATGCAAAACATATTTACACATCCATAGTAATTGTATGAATTAAACTGATTCACAAAACAAAAATGCTCGCAAGACAGAGACCGCACAGCCAGCGCCTATTCTACAGGCGAATTCAATTAACTGTACAAGGCACTGGGGCGATAAATTCTCTAAACAATCAGAATTCGACCGGCAATATGTCCGTCCGTGCATACGCATTGCGGCCGACTGGGTAATCAACGAATATATACATATATTTATATATGTATATTATATATTTATGTGTTTAAACGAAAAAAGAGGCACCCTCCTTTGGTCCTACGATAATTGGTATTGCATATATTTTTTATTTGTTTTGCCAAATTTATAATTTTGATATTGTAAATATATTTTTATATTATACAATATATTGTGTTTTCTTCTCTCTATTTTTTTTTAGTCTGTTTCATTATTCTATCTTCGTCCGTTTCTCTGCCGGATATAGGTCGTCTCTTATGGTCTCTCTTTACTGTCTTACTGTATGACATTCCGTTCTTGAGTTTCCGCCCGAATTCAAGAATTGCGTGTTGAGTAGCAATCAAAGCTATAATTTTTTAATTTTTATGCGAAATTGAGGAGCTGAGTAAAGATCGAACCCACACTAATTTACTAGATGCTGTCGCACTGCGCCAAGATGGTCTCAACTTTCTATCCTATAGGATTATTGGGTCAGGGCTGGTCTCAAGTTTGCGAGGATATATGTTTGTTCTACCATCACGCTAAAACGACTAAGAGTTATACATCAGAGTACCATATAGGTCACAATTTATGTAAAGATTATGCATATTTTTTTGTTATTATAATATAAAAATAATTGTTTGCATTTGTGTCGCTTGTAATAGATAAAGATAAAATAATGTAAGACCCATTATGCGAAAGTGTCCGCTGTCAAAGTAGCACTCATGTTTCTATTTTCTGATTCACTTTGATATCAGTTCTTCCTTCTAAATTATAAAGTAGATTGACTGGAGATGAAGGTGGATAAACTAGAGATCTCATTTTAGATATTTCTTTATTCGTTTATTTTTTTTACATTTTTATATTAGGAACTAGGAATATAAGCCAAATTTTATTATAACAAATATTAAAGCCCTATCGTAGCGCAAGGGGCATAAGCGTGGGACTGTAAACGCGAGAGGTTGTGAGTTCGACTCTCACTCGAGGCATTAAATATTTACTATTTTTTTCTCACTCTAGCAACGAGACAAAGCGCGGCGTTGTGTTCCATTACTCAGCACGCAATGCCCCGAAAATTTGGCGGAAAATGGAGAACAGAGTCACTTAACACTAGGTTCCCAGGTTCCCTCTACCTACCTTGCCTACCTTGCTATGTGCGGGAAGCGTGAAGCTAAAAAAACTACAGCGTTATGTATATGTATAGAATTTTTATATTTTATGTAGGCACCTACATGTGTCAGAGTGTGACACTACGGCCCGCAAAGTAATTAATTGATTTTAGATTGAATTTTTTGATTGAAGATGATTAGTTCTTTTCTATTTGATTAATATTTTAATGAAAATCAGCTTTAACAGGTGTTTATTGCTTTTAAACTTTTTTTTAGTATTGGGTAACACAGTGGCGTAGCTGGGGGGGTGCGAGCGGTGCAGCCGCACCGGGCAACAAAAGGAAAGGGGCATCAAAGTCTACGATATTTTTTTCAAATGTAAAAGAAAAATGAGAGAATGAAAATGAAAAATACAATCTCACTATCATGTCAATCATGAATTAGTCGATTTGAAAATGTGATTAATAACTTTGCTAGTCAAAAAACGCTTATG